>CM075184.1:6604093-6846593 GCA_037577475.1 Chaunax sp. Z400
AAATGTGATTGGATAAAACTCAAATTTTTTGAGCAGCACTAGAAACAGCAATGTAATGATGTTAATAGACTGATGGGGATGAACTTTGTAAAATGCATATAACATTAATGAAAATATATATGAAATTAGAAAATGAAAATATTCTCATTCTGAAGACCCGCACTGGAAGCGCACAAGAAGGTAGTTCTAACAGTCTCCTGCTACAAAATTTAGAGTGCACCATGATGGCCACCTATACTACTGTTGTCATTCTTAAACGGAGGCTGGGAGACCAGATTTCCAATGAGCCAATGTCTCCATATACATATAATAGGAATTTAGCTTCAAAGTCAATATTTTAAGGTCACAATTTACCTCAGCTGAGTGCTTTAGGCTCTTTCACCTCATTCTTTTGATAATACAGCCTCCAAATTTACTGTTTGGTTCCCTCACATTGCTGTCATGAAGACTGTGTCCAGCAGCAGTCAGTAAATGTTTTCAGAGAAATAGCTCTTTGGCCTTGGACACTCCAAATCGTCAAGAAAAAGCTAGCTGCAACAAAGACAGTGGACATTTTCTTCTGTGCTACATAATGTGGCACAAAGCAAAGAATCATTGCTAGGAACCGTCACTAACAAAATCCTAGTGTTACAGCAACGGTGCAGTGTATTTTCTGGCACATTAGATGTGCTTACATTGGTATAACAACATCCATACACTACAGATGAATGGATCAGCTCTGACACCATCTGAATCATGTATATTAACATATATGAACAAATGATTTTCTGGGATTTACAGACTCACCTGCATGGACGTTTGACGTCACCTTTAGCGGTGCCTCAGGATTTATCAGGAGGACGGCTGCTTTAGTCCAAACTATTTCACTGTATGAACCTGGACTGTTTCACTGTATGAACCTGGACTGTTTCACTGTATGAACCTGGACTGTGTGTGGGACCTTTTGGATGTGTAGAAGAACATTAATTAACACTAACATTAGATCCTGTCGCCATGTCATTACATTTAAACGATTAATTAAGTTGTGCCTTTTGAACAAATGGCACAGTCAGTGGATCCTTATTTATTTCTGCTGCTGGCAGCTCACTAATTAATATTTTCTCCTAAATGATGTATTATTTCACCCATCAGCTATAAATCAGAATGATCATTTTTATGACCTGACCCACTCAATCTACAGACTGCGATCCATCAAGACTACACATGCAGGGATGTGCAGCCTCCTCCTCCTCACTTATAATAAATAATGTTCATATACCTGTTGACTTCAATCTTTTTTATGCTTTCTTCATGTCTATTTCTCGTGCACTATTTAGGAACTATTGTTTTTTATTCCTTTCTCCCTGGTCCACTTTGTTTTCTGT
Source organism: Chaunax sp. Z400 (assembly GCA_037577475.1). Classification (NCBI taxonomy): domain Eukaryota; kingdom Metazoa; phylum Chordata; class Actinopteri; order Lophiiformes; family Chaunacidae; genus Chaunax; species Chaunax sp. Z400. The sequence continues at coordinate 6,605,458 of CM075184.1, forward strand.
CTCTGTTTTCTGTTGTGTTTTCATTCAAACTCTGCTTTAGGGGTTTACAGAAAAGACTGAAATACAATTTGCCATCATAATCTTTTCCTCAGCCAGGCTACGCTTGGCTGGCGCTGTGTATGTTTGTGTGTGTGTGTGTGTGTGTGTGTGTGTGTGTGTGTGTGTGTGTGTGTGTGTGTGTGTGTGTCTGTGTCTGTGTGTGCCTGTGTGTTTGCTCTAGGTGATGAAAATCATTTAGAGGTGTGTCACGTGTGCCTCAACAACCTGTGTATGTACATAAATATATTTGTTATTACTAACAGAAGGCTTGTGGTTAAGGCACACCAATAGATTATTACATACATACATACATACAGTACATACATTTGATGTTTTAAACATTTTATTGAACTTTCAAAGAGATCTTGTCATCTGAACCACATTTCATGTTTTATTATTGTTTTATTGCTTGTATTATTAGAACTATCTTGCGCAGTCATTTGGCTTGTTTTTATTCATGGATCATGCTAAAAAATGTACTAAATGAAAACATTATATCTAATAGCATCTTAATTACAAAATTTTACTTTAAGTATTTGTTCTAACCTGTTGCCCTTTAAGAAATTCAAGAAGATTCAATGTAAGAAACACACTGTTACGTCTCAGCCATAATATACGATGCAAATGAAGACAGTGAGTAGATTTATAATCAAAATAAAGAATGGATATATTTGTTTTCAAGTTGTAAACTTCAGTTAGTAAATGCAGTGATGTGGGTGATACGGGTTTATTATATTAAACCTTCATTTCAAGATTTGTCATTGTTTATGAAAACACTTTTCAAAGTTACTCTTATCGAGGTAGACAGAGAGACAGTAGTGGTCGAGCAACCTACAGATTGAATGGAGAGAGAGAGTGGAGATGGCATTAACAAAGCAGTGAATCAAAGATGATTACGTTCTGTGAGAAGTGCTACATCACCTGATTTTGTAGGAACACAGAGGTGAAAAAGCTTCATCCTGTCTGTTCTGTTCTTTAGGCCTGATGTCTGTGTGTGCTGTTTAACATCCCTGGACCAGTTCAAACAGACACAGATGTGAAGCTCAACGAGTAATTAAGGCAGATGTAGGCTATAGGGAGTTTATATGTAGCAATGTCATCATCAAAAACCTACATCAGGTCACATGAGAGAGGGGCTTAGGGGCATTTTGATGCTAAATGTGGATACTTGGACCAATGTTTTGTGGTTTTCATGAGAATACATACAAAACACTACTGTACAGATCCTTCAGCATTATTATGGAGCAACATGAGGTGATGTGGTAGACCAATGGAACAACAATGGGCATCGGGGTTTCATCACGCTTCCTGTGCACCTTGAAACTGTCATCAACAAAATGTACCTGTGTTCTTTGTCCCTAGCTTATCCTGTCCATACTATAACAAACCGCTCACCCACAACACCGTACACGTCATCTGCTCGGTGCACTGCAAACCGAGATTCATCTGTGAAGAGAACTCCTTTCAGCCAGATGCCATTGAAGATGTGCATTGTCCATTGCATTTGGCCACTGAAGTAGATTATGACAACAAACTGCAATCCGGTTTAGACCCAGTGAGGACGACAAGCAGCAGGTGAGCGCCCCTGAGATGGTTTCTGACACTTTGTGCTGACATTCTTTGGTTATACAAACCAACTGTTGTCTCAGCTGTCTGGATTGCTGGTCTCAGATGATCTTGCAGGTGGAGAAGCCAGATGTGGCGGTCCTGGGCTGATGTGGTTACACGTAGCCTGTGGTTGTGGGGCTGGTTGAAATTACTGCCAAATTCCTGGAAACGATGTTGAAGATGTCTTATAGTAGAGAGAGATGTAAAACCGTCCCAGAGTGACTCTACACTGATGCTAACTGATTACACGCAGAGCTGTGTTGTGTTCAACATGGAAGATGCTACAAATGTAATTCCAAACCTTGTCTGTTTTTTTGTTTATTTATTTGCTTTTTGTAGCTGGTTATTTGAATCAAACAAATCTCAGGCTGTTGTAACTATATTCCACCTTGTGTCCATGTTCTCATCAAATGGGAGAAATACCCCAGACCATGTTCATGTGATCATTCCCATGCATCTTGTATCAGCAAAGAGAGGTGAGTGAGTGAGTTTCTGCAGCAATAAATGAAAAAGTGTACAAGTCACAAACTTGAGTGTTTGTGTATTGGTTTGAGTATTAGTTATTTTACCTATTTTTTTGGTGTGGATACAAATTGTTGATCGTATGTTCTAAATACAGTTTTTATTAAAATGGCTTGCAGAGTGTTTTTGTTGTCCTAGAGTTGCTGATTTGGGGTGGAGGCAGCATCAATAATCTATTAACAATCTGTTTAAATCACAAATGAATGGTCCGCACAGCCTCTAGGCTTGTATGTTTACTATAATCTGTTTATTGTACTCAGGTAAGGTAATTACTTTACTTGAGGAGCTCTCGAGAAATGTTTCTAGTTTTGAAAAAGTATTTTAAATATTAATTTCATGATGTACTGCACTTGTATAAAATTCTAAAGCATGCAGGAATGAAGGTCTCTAAGACCCAGAACCCCTGACAATTACTTTATTCAGAGTCCATCCTTGCTGCTGCATGTATAAAATGTGCAATACTCACTCGCTCAATTTATTAAAATAATGAAAATGTGAATATTTTATTTCATTATTTTAATTATAAAGTTAAATAATAAGTCAGAAATAGAACAACTGATTTTTATGGCGTTACCATTGATGTTTTTTTTGGTCATGGTTACGTAACGTTATTACGACATACTTAATTTCGCGCATACGTCACGTCCACTCGTTACTCGTTCACAAGGTCGTTGTAGCAGCATTTAGCCGCAAACATGATGTCTCTTGCCGCCCGGTCAGGGGCATTTTCCCCCTATATGCAGACCACAGCCTTTGCGGTCGCGGGCCCCCTGAAAGCTCTGGTACCTGGGGTTGTTGTAAAAACAGAAAAAATTTATTTGGACCCGAAAAAACAGTTCCTGTGCCGCGAGTCGCTGAACGGTCAAAGCCCAAAGACGGGGCCTGCTGTGAGTGTTAGCATCAATGGTAAGTCCCTGCATTGACTGCTAGCTTTAGCTTGCTAAGTCAGCTTGCTGCTTTTTAACCCAAGCTGGAAACTTAACGTCAAAGACCATGAGATGTAGGTGTGCTGCAAATCATGTACTGTCACATTTAGTGCAAAGAAATACCAACCAGAGAGTTAATCATCAAGTAGTAAACGTTTGCAGCTATATGTTGTTAGCTGGGTTGTTAGCTAGCATCCCCTTAGCCTGGGTGGCTAAATATCGGGCTACACTTGAGGTCAGCTTTAAATATGGTTTACGTTATCTTTATTCCGTGTGCTCGGGGCTGACGGTATATTTGTGGGTCAGTATTTAAACTGCAGTGCTACAATAGTCTTGATTTCACCGATTTTATCTACTAATGTTAACTGCGTCAGAGACACTAGTGATCCGGTATTTCCGGTGTCCTCGAGTCACTCCGGTGACTTGTTAGTCGTGTTTCCTCCAAACAGTCCACTTCAGTTCAGATTAGTTCGTTTCACGTTAGAAAGGTAAATTGTAGTTGTATTTTGTTATACCATCACAGTCTGCAGTCTTGAAGGTATACAATACGGGACACATTAGTCAAAGGTGTGAAGAAAATAGATGATTGTTGAGTCACTACGGGAAAACGCATTCTCCAATACGCTCAGTGACCACAGAAACAGATTAAATACAGTAATTTTCCTCACCATAGAGTGGGTTTAAGGTGTTAAATGCTCCATTGTGTGTTTGTCAGCCAGTTCAATGCCACGCTAACATTGGTGTGTGGGTGAACATTGAAAGTTCCTATAACTTCTTGTTAGTCTCTCAAAGTTATACTTCGGGTCATCAAATCAAAACATGCTTGCAACCGCTGCCTTTTTTTGAAGAGTTATCAGACAACTATCTTGTGCTCTCCCTCTTCCTCATAACTGAGAGGAAGTTTAGTCAGGTTAGTTTATTGAGTTTATATCAGGGACCATGTACAAATACATTAGTCTCAAAGAAGAGAAAAGATGCTTTGCACCAGATTTTGCTACTAGCTAATTTCCATCTGCAGTCCTTGGGCAGGTGAACAAGAAACATACATACACAAACTATAAACACACATAAAAAAACATAGTACAAACACTAGTAGAAGTAGGGGCAACTCATATGAATGTGTTCAATACTGGTTAAATGTGCATTGGCAGGTCTGTGCCTCGTTCATAAAATGGATGAATCTTCACTATACTCTATTTTTATTAGGCTAACTATAATAAACTGGTCATGGGTGACCTTTCTCGCCAGTGTCCCACTGCTGTCTAACTTACTCTTACTCTCCTTCCATGGCCTGCCATGGCAAAATGTTACCAGAGGAAACACTAGATATATACATCTTAGGACTGGGAAAAGGGGAAGACAGGTCAACCTCTGCTGATGATGTCAGGTCTGGGCTTTTCCTTTGATACCTGGTGACAGGTGGAATGGAAAAATTATCAATAGCCTTCAAATGAAGGGAACTATGTTTTAAGTTTGTGATATTTCACAATTTCTCTCATCCCCATGCAAGGATGTGATAGGCATACACAGCAGAGTTTCCCCTAGGAATTTTTTTGAACTGATGGACAGCTGATGGACAATGCACGCACATCAAATGTTTGGTTATTTATAAATCATTTGTGATCAAAGTGATCACAAGGAGAGGAGGACTCAATAAACTGCATTTATTACACACTACCATACTTGAATTCACTGGAAGAAGTTACAGCTAATAAAAGAAATTATTTTGTTCCCTAAGGTTACTTAAAAAGTACTTAAAATAGGTAGTTCAAAACATTGTATAAAAATAATTTAAAATATCAATTCCACATGAAATATTATATCAAATTATACAAGTATAATGACTGTTAAAACTACTCAATTGTGCAAATTACACACTTAGCACATCATGAACACAGTGTTCATGACTGATTGCTGCTTGCTTTTCCTCGGCTTAGAGAAAAATTTCACCATGGCATCATGGTGTGGAAATTTTCCCACAGAAGGCCCATTTATTGAGATTTTCATACAGTCTGCTCTCCTAACAGCCTGTTCCTGAGGTCGGTTTTCACCTACCAAAAGTCAAAATTTGTTTTTGTTTAGTAAATTCTTAAATTTAAAGATAGATTTAAATTAATTATATTGTTAAAAGCAATAATGAGTTGTGTGAGTTACCCTGTTCATGGTGGAAAAATCTCGTCCACAGTTCACACTGCCCAGAGGAACGGTGAGCGCTCGCTCTCTCTCTCCCATCTTCTCCTCTCACTTCTCCCCTCACTTATCCCCCAACGTCTGTCCCTCTCCCTTCTCCCTCACCTATGCTTTGGTTTGGCTCTGGAGTTTTTGAGAAAAATGTTAAAATATTTTTGTTGTCCTTCCCCTGCTTTTCGCTTCTATGGCGCCATGCTCCCAAACGCAAACGATTATTTTTGAATGAAAGAATATTTATAGTCATTTGGAGTCGGGGATAGACATGCGGCAAAGGGCGTTGGGTGGGAATGGAACCCACTTTATTGTTGTTTCTTTGTTAGGGGTTAAAGTCATGAATGGGACACATTCTGCTGTCTTTTGGTTATGATTTAATGACTATTTGAATATTTGAACATCTATGCCCGTCCCTAGAATGATATCAGTGATACGTGTCTCGCTTCTCCCAGCCATTTTCTCTGCTGTGTGTGTGTGCTAGTGTGCTGTCTGACAGGCATTCGAGAAGTATGATGGAGATTTTCTGTCTTTTTTAATAAAATCGGTAATGATAACCATCAAATTTTATATCGTGGTGTATCATGAAACCGGTAACCGCAGCAAGAAGTCCTTTAAGATTAAATCTCCATTTTGAGGGAGACCAGGGCAAGATAGCACATTAATTCAAGGTTACAAGAAATCTAATCTAATTTATTGCTCCAGAGATCAAGCTGCTCTTCATAAAATACAATGGCTCTCACACACTGAGTCAGCTGGTTGCAGATCATCTCCTCAGTTGCAGTTCACATTGCTTGTTCGTGTTCACCCTAGTTTTTCTATGGAGTCACCAGTGACCCATTTGTTTTTGTCTACAGGCTGTGCAGGAGTCCGGTTTTCCCACACAGACATCAGGGTACCAGACTTCTCTGACTACAGGCGCCCAGAGGTGCTCGACCCCAACAAGTCCTCCCAGGAGAGCAGTGAATCCAGAAGAACCTTCTCGTACCTGGTCACCGGTGCCACAACTGTGGTGGGCATATACGCTGCCAAGACAGCGGTCACTCAGTTTGTTTCTTCAATGAGCGCCTCCGCTGATGTCTTGGCGTTGTCCAAGATCGAAATAAAGCTGGGCGACATACCTGAAGGCAAAAACATGACCTTCAAGTGGAGAGGCAAGCCACTATTTGTCCGTCACCGTACAGAGAAGGAGATCGCCGCAGAGGCCGCCGTGAACATTGCAGAGCTGCGAGACCCTCAGCATGACAAGGAGCGCTTCCTTAACCCCAGCTGGGTTATTGTTCTCGGAGTGTGCACACATTTGGGCTGTGTGCCCATTGCCAACGCTGGCGACTATGGGGGTTACTACTGCCCCTGCCATGGCTCGCACTACGACGCCTCAGGACGCATTAGGAAAGGCCCTGCCCCCCTCAACCTGGAGGTTCCCTACTATGAGTTTCAAGATGAAGAAACTGTGGTTGTTGGATAAAAAAAACACTTCTCAGACTGAGCTCTGATTGTACAACAGGTGTAATAACGCTGCGTTCATGTCTTCTTGGTCCTGCCATCTAGGGAAAAGAGTTTGCATCAGTTTCAGCTGCTGAATGTTGAACTGCTTTGTTCTTTGCCGTTATCTCTCACAGTCATTTTCCCTAAATGTCAGCATATCTACCAGTGTTGGTAGTCCTCGCTACCTGTTGTATCAAATGTAATACAATGACTTGGGGTGAAAGCAACCGGGAGCTACTGTGTTTAATAAACACAAATAATTTAAAATGTCATCTTGAGTTAAAAAGGTATTTTTGGAAGACGCCATCCTTCTGATTATGAGTGAACATTATGAACACCTGCTTATCTTGTTAACGTATAGTCTATCTCATTAGCAAAGATCAAATGTTATGTTCAGGTCTGATTAATAAAGAGTTATGTTTTATTTGACACCCTCGTCTCTCCCTAAAATAATTTCATTATTATTAATGGTGAAATACAGCCTCACGGCCTGCTGACTGACTTTCACTATATTACTGTTCGGTGTCACATGATTATAACAGGATGTTTGGTGGGTAAAGTCGTGTTTTTATATGAATCCCTGTGGTCAGGTGGCAGCCAGGTGTTTAGTGCATCAAACAGGATGTAAAGATAGTTCGGAACTGTGATCTTTAACACCATAAATACTTGTCCGACACTTAGAATTGTCTTCCACATGACCCGCATTAAAACAGCTGGGTAAAAATAAAGTGTAGACATCTTGCACAACACATTCAGACATTTAATTTAAATGAGTAGCTTTACTGACTATCAGAATCTACAATGTTATAGGGTCTGTTGGACCCACATTTGATTTTTTTTAAATAATACAACCATAGCAAAAAGTAGATGTTGAATTTAATTCTATTACAAGCAATATAGATGCAATTATGGTTAATATTTGCCATTTTTCTCAAAAGTGATATTTATTTTTATAATAAAATGTTTATTCTATAAAAAAAAAGATACAATTCAGACCGGTGGAATAAGTCATATTTGAACAAATTTAATGAAAAAGTTTTCATCAATATTTGTCACTTGCTTTGAACTGAACAAACTGGAATGTTTTTAAATTTTAATGAACTGATGAGCCTTGAACACCTTCATGTGTGTCTACAGAACAAATGAACCCTCTGAACCCTAGAGTTGGAGAAGCAGGAGCAGAAAGGTTGTTTGTCCAAAAAGATTTTTCTGCATCTCTTTGAGACAGAATGCTTTTTGAGATATTACACAAGTAAAAGAAGGCAGTCCTAGAAATGTGTTTTATGTTGGGAGTTAAAGGAAACATTTCACATGTCTCTCCCATTCCCTTGAAAAGCCAGGTTAAACGGCCCCTCTCATCTCACTGAGGGACAGGTATGTGGTCCTTGGCTGGTGGACCCTCTGCCTCCACCATCTCCCAATCCTCTGTTCGTATGCAGTCAAATGGAGTTGTTGATGGGACAAAGTCAGCCATATTTAACTGAGTGGGAGGAGGAGGAGCGCTGCTGCACATCCCTGTTAGTGATAGTTGTGATAGGTCAGAGAGAATGCGTGTTGTGAAGTCGCCTATGGATGTGCCCTTTAAATAGCAGTACAAAGACTGCACTATTGACTTTAGACCAGGTTTTCGTTGTTATCAATCACTAACAGCTGCATCCAGATAGCAATGCACCAACATCATTTTAAGACCAACACAACCATGGGCACAAACTTAATGTGGACATACCCTACTTTTCCAATCTTCTTCGACGCATGAATCACCCCTATTACTTGCAACAGATTGTACATTTATCCCATATCAGAAATATCTGCTGATCATTAGTATGAGCACAATGGCATCAAAAACATACGGCAGTGTCCAAAAGTAGACCGTCATCCTCATACAGAAATATAAAAAGAACCAGGAAATTAGCACTTTCTGTTAGTAGCAAGCAAGTGTGCCTTAATTATGGAAATATAATGTGTCCCTTTGAAAAATTAAATGCATAGCACTGAGGTGATATTGCTTTTCAGTTCATTTGTGTCTTCATTACTCCCATCTCTCTGCCTCCTTGACTCTTTATTAGTGAGGGTCAGACAATTAGCCTCTCCTTGAGAACGGGAGCAGAGAAGTCCTCATCAGCCAGCCCATCATCTCCTCCTCAGCACCTGTTTTAGAGAGACATCAGCTGCCACCATTTGAAAAGATGAGATGAGACACAGACAGATAAACCGTCTCGCTTGAAGTGACTAAGGAACAAATGAAGGTCCTCTTTCCGGCAGAAGAAATTCCTCAAGGGCACTGAAGAACATTTCATTACTGCAGTCCAATGAAAAACAAAACATGGTTAAGGCCCCAGTATTTAGACCCAGCTCGCACTGAGTTACCTCTTGTGTCTTTGGATGATCAGATATCTGTCTGATCTCTAAACAGCGTCGTGTAAGTGCATCCAAAAAGCATTCAAGATCCTTTTAAATCTGTTTGTTCAAACCACCTCTCATAATAGTGCTTGTTGGACACACTGTGCTACCCACTGCTTATATTCATAGTTTTGTTCTCCTAGTTTAACTCTATAAGGCTACACTGACAAAGACAGTTGTATATTTGTAGCCAATGGTGGAATAGAGCATCTTGGAATGTGGCAGAGAGGAAGGGACAGACTTGACGAATTGAACTTTACTTAATTATTTCCATTTTGGGAAACATTGTGTTAAGGTTTTTTTAGATCTGAACCCAAACCTAGCCACAGAGGTAATGAGATTTAGAAGTCAGTCGACTGTCCTTGTAGTTTCTGAGGAGGCTGGCGAGAGCAGATGCCTAACTGGGGTGTTTGGGTGAGTGCGGCCTGAGGCCTCCGTAGACTGAGGCTGGTGAAGATGAAGCTGGTGAGGAGATCCTGAGTGCAAGGAGATAATTAATTAACATGAAATAGAACTTGGAAACAACACAAGGAGAAAATACTGACACTAGTAAAAGATTTAGGAAGTCTGATACGACTGGCATGTATGAAGCCGAAAAGTTGTTCTTCTGAGCTCATGAACCTTTAGGGCTACGTGGTTCTCAGAGAGAACATCCACACTACAACTAAAACAATCTAATTGATGCTGATGCTTATATCAAGTAGTTTAAATGAGCTCAACTTTATCATCTGTAAAATACAACATACACATGAATGCAGCAGCAACATTAAACCATAAACATCAGATACCATAGTAACACACTATGAGTAGATTTACTCTCATTCTTTAAGTACATGTTGCCATTTAAGTTCAGGGCTTTTACTTATAGTGAAGTGTCAGTATCTGTGCTTTATGTATGTAATGTCCCCATATAGAAATAGACCTTATTGCTGGTTTTGTTACCTCACTGGCTTGATGTTGTTTCAAGAGTGTTTTCTCTGCCTGATGCTTTCCTTTATAAAATCCAAATAATAGGATGTGTGTGAGCGTTTAGATGTATCACACTGAATTGATATTGAGACACCAGATGGTTTATGCTTACTATCATGATGATGATTCTGTACGTCTTCTGCATTCATTTTGTACATATTTGGGCACATTTTCAGAGAGCTCACGGATACGGATGGGACTGACAAAATTTGCTGCAGATTTTGGAGGAGACTAAGCTCAGAGGGAAAGGGGCCGACTTTTTTAAGTGTGATCTATGATCTAACTAGAGGAATACATTCTGCTCATAGTATAAAATAAAACAAAAATACATATGGCCTTCTGTGCTCACATGGGAGTGTTGTTCATAAATGGAGTCTGACGAAGGCGTGAGTGCATTTTTATCGCAGCTGGTGACAGAAAGTGATTTCACCACTGACTAAAAAAGACTTGATCAATAGTCCAGTATTTTTCCTGCTATTTAAAGGGTCAGAGATTTAGAGATTTGTACCTGCATTAACATTTCACTGCACCTCATGGGTTTTTTTATGGGGATGTGGTATTAACCTGGTCCTGTGTGTGACCTTTTAGAATAACAAAGAACATTAGTTAACATGAAATCCTGTTGGCACAGATGATTTAATTAATGAAGTTAAGCTGCTGTTCCTCATGTAAGTGGCACAGCCAGGGAGACGCACATCGTTTCCACAGCTGGGGAATCACTGCAGGTGATGTATTCATATTATGATGTATTATTTCGTCCCATCACCTATTAATAACAAGAATCGTTCTATATGACCTGGTCCATACGAGCTGCAGACTGGAACCTGTGCACATCACTTGACCTACTACACACACAGATGTGCAGCAGCCCTCCTCATCATTGTTGTCAAATGGAGCTGTTGATGGAACAGAAGAGGCGGAGGTTCCACACCCAAGGACCACATACCTGTCCCTCAGTGAAGATGAGTGAGGCTGTTTGAAAAGCAATGCTCCAGCTGCAGGTGAGTCACTGTAACTCATGTTACACTCCAAACATGCTTATGAATAGTTAAAGGACTAAATAAAACATCTTAGGCTACGTTGACACTGCAGGAAAAATGTGGCCCAGGTCTGATTTTTCGCTCATATGTGACTTTTTCATGGCAATGTGAACAAAGACAAACCACATGGAATCTGATCTTTTCCAATTCCGATGTGAACCACTTCCATATGTGGTCCTAAATCAGACACAGGTCGGATTTATGGCAATGTCGATGTTCTAGTTTCTATTATTCCTACCATAAGACATCTTAACCGTGGTTCCTTCCAAGGGACATTTTTATTCTTTTGCTTTTTATAATTTCTGATCATTTTGGCTTTGTTAATGCATATAGCATCATTTTTGCCAAAGGTGCGTATTTTGGGGAAATTTTGTAATTTTTAGCCACAGATCTTATGATGTCTTTAATTCATGGTGTAAACAATGTTTTTACATTACCAGCATGTAGCTGACAAAAATGTCCCCAATAATATATCAAATACACAAAGAAAAGCAATTTGTGTGTGTGTGTATGTGTGTGTGTAGTTTCACTGTCTCCACAGTGAAACTACACACACACTTCCTGGTCATCAATAGGAATGAGTTCAAAAGCAAAAGGTGCACAGTTGTCAATTTAGCAAATTTGTCGCTACATTTAGTGACTTTTCAGACCTCCTCTGTGACTTTTTTTCCAAATCAGGACCTTGTGACAAATCTAGAAACTTTTTGGACAAACCTTCACTACTTTCCTCAGAAGAGAGCGCTGACCTGCCCTTTCTCTGCTTTCCTCAGAGAGTGGCAAAGAGGTGTAGCAGCACATTCAGTCCACAGGACAGCTGACATCATACTATACAGCAGTGGTTCCCAAAGTCTGGGTCGCGACCCACAGGTGGGTCATAGGAGATTTTATTTGGGTCGCCAAATAAAATAGTTATGATTCTATTTTACTATTATTCTAGATTTATATCTGCAGTAGATCTTTCAGCCACATGAGGGAGCGTGTTTCTAGCTCCACCACACATGGAGCTCTGCCAATCATAGGAGGCCAGGCAGGCGTGCCTTGTTCAGAACGCACCCAGATGTCCACCATAGTTTCCACCAAAGTAATGAACACATTTTGCAGATGGTCACACAAACATGGATGCCTGGCTAATAAAAAAGAAAGGCATAGCTAGAGACCAGGGACAAGACCCAGCTAAGGACCAGACTGCTGCAGGTCATGTTAGCTTAGCTACCGCCCAGAGACTAAATGCTACACCTGATATGTGTGTTGCTGTCCTCTTGTACACCTGACTGGAACAAAGAACAAGCAATATTCTGTTTGATTTAATGATGAGAGGGAAATATGAGTCTGTTAATTACAACAAAATGCACTTAATTTGTCTCATATAAAGTAGTTAAAATATGTGTTTAACTGATGTGTGCCCGTTTAATTTAAGATGCACTTAAGTTGTGAAATAAAAATATGAACATATGAACATGAACATGAGTGGCTGTTTACTCAGACTCAATGCATTTTCTCATTTATAAAGTAGCCTATTTAAAATGTTTATATTTTGATAAGAGGAGATAAAAAACAATGAGATACCACACCCCTCCTAAATGATTTGATTCATCTATAAAGTATTTAAAATATGTACAGTATATATTTTCAATAAGCATACAATGTAGTTGTAATTTAAATGTACTTTGAAATGGCTGGTTTACCTATTCAAGATGACATGATGATGCAGATGGCAGTAAAAATGGTCAGAAATGTTCAGTTATGCACAAATTGTTAATCCTGTAATTTATAGATACGGCTTATTGTGATTTGGATCACGATGGTTTGTCATTTTAAAAAGTCATTTTATTTGCATAGCATCAAATCACAACAGATAAATCATGTCTTTGTTTAATAACTTTGGGGATAATTAATGTGTTTGACGCAGTAACACTGAGAATAATACCAGACTCATTGGTGCAGTAAGTTAACGTCAGAGGGAGATAACTGTGTTTATGGCATTCACTGTGGATCGACTGCCAGTCAACAGCTGGTTAACTTTGTATAGAGGAAATTCAATGTAGACAAGCACAGAAGATGTTTCTGTTTTTTAACCTGTTCCCATCAGCTGTAACTTGTTCTCATATAAACAATAATTTGATTTAAACATATAAACATGTCTTCGTTCGTTTAGTGACACGGAGGGTAATGACCTCTCCACACCTTTGCTATAAAAATAAAATACTTGAGCATTCATGTGTAAATGTGTGTGTGGAGGTGTTTGACCGATGAGTCACACACTCTCACAAACAGAGAAGACAAGGTTACTGTGAGGCTGTCTAAACAGTAACCAGGCAACAGGGTCAAAGAACACACATTTAACGGCCTGAACTTTGTTTTCAAGGTAGGTTCTGTGTGAATGTGAGATTTGATTTCACATGTAGGTTCAGAGGGAAGCTTCATTAGTCTGTCTGCTGGAACGTCAGTCCTCATCACCAGAGACAGACCATCATACAAGTAAGTGCAACAACAAATAACTATGTAGTTCTAATCTTATGATAAAACAAAAGAAATGAAAATATGCACCTCAATAGAGAAATGTTGGGATTCAAAGGATGAGCTTTGGTTAGCATGTGGTTGGTTAAAAGGTGTTTTTTTGGATTGTTACAGGGAGTAAAGTCGTTTCATAGCTTTGTAACCTTGTGTTCATCATCTGAGTTCAGTCATTTGGGGTCAGTGAACCAATCTGTACTGTCCCAGTACAAAGGAACTAAATGTGTTAAGTTGGGGAATCGGGGGGTAACAATCTGATTAACACTGCATGTAATATTTAATTAATAGATTTTAATATCATGAGGCTCATATTCTGATGTTGCTGACCACATGCCCCTTTCCCCATGTCCAACATATAACTCAGCCAATGACTACATAATACTACCGACTACAACTTTCATTTACACCCGATGCATGACGATCCTTTGTGGATCCGGACATCTTGACACGTTTCCTTGTGTAGTGAACGTTCAAACCGCAGCACACTTTCTGACCTCATCTCTCAACATCTGAAAATTCTCAATGACAGATTTAATCACTATTTTTCAGTCTTTTGCACAGTTTGATTGACCTTGGAGTGTGACCTGGAAAGCTCAAAAGACTTCCCACTGCTCAAACAGGAGCAACTGTTTGAGATCTGGGAAGTATGTTGGCTGACATGGTCAAACGCGCCGCAAAAGCCATAACAGAACAGTAGTGTCTCCAGAGGCTTGTTTAATCCATTTACTCAATTGAATAAAAAATTACACAAACAGCTAATAACAGATTATAATCACTAAATAATGAGAAAGGTTATGTAAGAGGAAGGAGTTTTCCTTGGGCGGCCACCGTGAAAAACTGTTTTGGCCATGGTTTGTGACTTACGTTACTGGTGTCGGCTATTCGTCAGCGGTTTTGGAAAATCAGAGGGATTCAGGGTGTATGTTTAAATACATTTTAGACTCCAGATTTTTCACACTTTAAGGGGTACCATAAAAAGAAGAGTTTGGTTGAGTTCGAGGTGGTTTAGACCTGGTGTTTTCATCCAATGTTCCCCCTGAATCAGCTCACAAAACTGAGCAATTTTTTAAGGGAGTCTGGTGATACTGTGGTCACTAGTTCAGTGGTGAAATCAGTTCAAATAGACAGTGTGTTCACCAACATCTGCTCCTTTTCATTATATAGTCATTTAAATTACAGTGAACCAAATATTAATCAGACGCTAGCTGTGTCCAAATTCAGGGGCCGCATCCTTCAAAGGACCCGGTCTACGTAGTCCTGTCCTTCGTTATCTGCAGTCAGTAAAGGACAGGCTTCATTGAACGCTGTTAAATGAGATGGTCTGGTCTACGGAGAACCTCACCAGCTCTTCCTGTTTTTGCCCTTATGTTAACCAGCTGGAGTCGATTAGCTCTCGTTGTAGGAAGTAGCATCACTCACTTACCCATAACCCAGCGTATTATTTTAATGAAAGGTTGAGGTTTTAAACCCAGTAGTATTTTAACATTCATATCGTGAGCTACTGCAGTGACTTGAAACCCAGTACTTATTTTTTAAAGTTTAATCCCCATCCTCAGATGGGGTATCCATTACTTCGCTTTTTTGGGGGGACAAAATGTAAACATCACCGGCGCACAATGAATCTTGGGATAGGGTGGGCCGTGAAGGATCCATCGAGTGGGTCCTTCACGGCCCGGGAGAAGCAGGCTGCCTTTGAAGGAGTCTCCGAATAGGGACAGGCCTATTATATCAGCTCTTCTCCATTCAAACGGTCACCTCTGCAAAATGCAATTCAAATGTGTTTAACAGTTCCTCCAGGATTTCGCGATGTCAACTATCAATGCAAATTCAACCAATCCCCACAAATTCTGCATGAACTTGGAATATTGTCCTATCACCGCAACTTATTTACGACTTTTTGTCCAATCATCGTAGTTTCACCTGTCATAGCAGTCTCACACATTGAGCCATATTTGTATGTCACGATCTTACTTCCTTGTTCCTGGTCGTGAAGATGTAGACATGAATGTCTCGCATTTACCAACAAAAAATATGGCTAAAGACCGTGCGAGACGAGGGCCTGTGAAATCCTGGAGGAGCTGGTTTAATACTTATTTTGCTAGCTAACAGACAAACTTCTTTAAAAATATAATCTCCTTGGTGGAGTTAAAGACATGATGGATGGATGAAGACAAATGACAATTATGAAGACACTATAGTGACAAACATACACAGTATATATACAGTTTATGGGTATTTCACAGTTTAAATGGAAAGGTTTCAACAAAAGGTTTGCAGCATTATTATTATTCTTATCTGTTGGAAAACGGATGCATGTTTTGGGAAATGCCCAATATCACAATATTAAAGTAGGCTAAGTCAGAAAACGTTCCTGGATCAGGACCTGATGTGGACGACCTCCAGAAGGAGACATTCAGCCAAGAAAGACAGACGTAGGACTAAACATATCAAATAACATTATTATTTTTGTGTTGTATTGTGTTATTATTTGGGTTTGTAGCAGTAAACTCTCTTTCTATCACACGTGGCATAGCGCTGAATAGAATAATAACTAACTTCAAACACAACACAAGCTTTTCATCTTACAGTGTCCTCTGTCCCAGTAGGCAGCCTCCTCCAGGTCCATCACTACAGTATGAGGCAGAGAGAGCAGTCAGTTCAACACTAAACACCTGGGATAATTAGCTCTCTCTCCCTGAACCGCCCCTACTCGCTCTCTCTCTCTCTCCTGTCACTGAGCTCTAACCCAATCCCCACTGCCACAGGTTTACTGTTTTAAAACCTGCATCTCCGGCTGCTTCAGGGTCATAACTCTTTTTTTTTTTCCACAATTTGGTGGCTTTATACATTACAGATTTTGTTTTGTTTAACACGGGGTAGCCTGTGTTGGCTTCTCATATAATTAGTTTGAGTTCAGACTGTATGTTTGCTGTAACAGACACTCTGAACAAAACGTATTAGGTTCTATTCCCCGCTACCCTCAGCTCTGAGCCTTAGACTTGCAGGTATTCTCTCTGTTACTGGTTTGACACCTGATGGACAGGGCAGTGATACAGCAGCACTTTTCAGCAGGCATGAAATAAAGCCCAAGGAGAAGTACATCATTAGTGTAGCGACTGATAGAACCTAATATTCCATCTGTATTCTATAAGTTACTCTGGATGTATTTCAGAGAAGATCAAACGTGTCTGAGCTCCTGGTATTATACTGCTGCCATCATTCCACCCAGTTCAAGTCAGCCTACATTATTTATGTTGCTGCTTTTTCATGAAATTGTTATTTATAATAATTTTACTTTATTCTCTTTAGATATGTTTCATGCCTGGATCTTATTGTCTCCCCTCCTCATAGGTAAGTTAATGCTTGACACATTCAGAACAGATTTATGTGTTTTAAGAATAATTCTAAACCTGTCACTCTCTACACATGCAGGGGCGAGCTCCTTCATGATCCACAACACCCACCACAGTCTGTGTCTGGAGGACTCAGCGGCGACAGGGGAAGTCCTGCTGAAAAAATGCAACCTGGACTCAGAGTCTCAGCAGTGGATCTGGATCGATCAGGGCATGCTGATGAGTGTTGTATCGTCCAGATGTTTGTCGGCCATGCAGAGAGAGCCTCTCCGGACCCTGTGGTGCCAGGGGCCAAGGGTGGATGCTGCGGGGTTTATGTGGGACTGTGACAGGGACAGGCTGATCAGCAGGAACACGTCGATGCTGCTGTCGACAGACGGCCGACGTCTGATTTTCTCACATGGCAACGAACACTCCAAATGGAGATCTCTGGACAAGGGGGACATCTGCCAGGAAAGACTCAGTAAGTGACCATAACAGGAGCAGAAAGGTTGTCGTCTGCACTATGTGGACAGTTTATACAGACATTTGATTTCTGTAGTCCATTATCTATTTATTTGTAGTTTTCCATCTGGGTATTTAGGCACATGCAGGCAGACGGTGTTCCTGCAGGAACAAGTCAGGAACACATCATGAACTGATAGTAGGGTTGGGTGAAGGAGTTGTATTGAATGTATTATGGAGGTTGTGTCAGGGCAGAAAAGGGGACCTTCTCCAGTGTGGAGGGAGAATCTGCACCAGCTCACCACTTTAGTCTCCGCTGCTTCCCGGTCTCTCTGACATGTTACATGTCTGTAACTGAAGCATTAAACAAAGTTAGCCGCCTAGCTTGGAGATGGCCGTTGGTACCAGCTGTGGGCCGGATGAACATTAAAAGATGTCCAGCTGACTACTTTGTACGGAGAGTCGCCAGTGTCACAATGAGGAACATCTTGCCAGGCTATACAATACTATAGGTTTAAATAAAGAAGTATTGAATTTATATTCATTAATATACATTTCACTACATTATTATAAATGTCAGGACTTTGGAAGGATTGTGGGAGAATCTGGATCTGTTCTGAGGAAAGAACCAGACACACTGGGAGGAGATGGTCGTGGTCGACTGAGCGGATATCAGCGTGCTACTACGATTTTGTTCTCGTTATATTTTAACTTTATTCTCTAAATCTCTGATTTTTTTTCCCACTGTGGCCCTAATACTCCAGAGTACTAGTACTACAGTAGAACCTACTTCAGTACCTCAGGAAAAATATCTTCACTCAGACAAGAATACAGTCGGAGAGCTGAATGCATCTGTTTGTATAAATCACAATCAGGATTCAGCTTCACAGAGTCAGTTCATTTAAAAATGAATGAACTGAGCTCAATTATGAGCAGCAAATAGTCCTATTCATCTGATTAAACTAAAATGGAAGCTTAGTGGTTGATGCTATGTGTGTTGTTCTTCCTCCAGGATCCAGGAGGGCGTCCGATGACCCAGAAGAGTTTGAGGTACCAGATAAGCAGACGAGTGAACTGGAGGACATGACAGAGGAGCAGAGGGAGTACCTGCGTTGGTATTATCGCACAGAGGACCGTAAGTCTCCAAAAATACTTTAGTGTGTAAGAAATTACTCTTCACTCCAGCTTGTTGTGAATGCTGCAGTTTCTGTAGCATCTGCTATGCAGTGGTAGGCTATGTAGTTTACACCTGGTAGGCTGGCTATGTAGTTCACACCTGGTAGGTTATGTAGTTTACACCTGGTAGGCTATGTAGTTTACACCTGGTAGGTTATGTAGTTTACACCTGGTAGGCTGGCTATGTAGTTTACACCTGGTAGGTTATGTAGTTTACACCTGGTAGGCTATGTAGTTTACACCTGGTAGGTTATGTAGTTTACACCTGGTAGGCTGGCTATGTAGTTTACACCTGGTAGGTTATGTAGTTTACACCTGGTAGGCTGGCTATGTAGTTTACACCTGGTAGGCTGGCTATGTAGTTTACACCTGGTAGGTTATGTAGTTTACACCTGGCAGGCTATGTAGTTTACACCTGGCAGGCTATGTAGTTTACACCTGGCAGGCTATGTAGTTTACACCTGGCAGGCTATGTAGTTTACACCTGGCAGGCTATGTAGTTTACACCTGGCAGGCTATGTAGTTTACACCTAAGCCTTCAGTTCCACCACGTCACCATGACACTACAACAGGATGCTGCATCACAAACAGACATCACAGCACAAATCAGTGTCATCACCAAAGAAAGAAGGACGAACTCCAACCAGACACATTTACTCACATGACCAGCAAGCAAAAAAATACTTTATTATTATTATTATTTATTAATTAATATTATTGATTTCTATAGTTGCTGCTGGTGAGAATGATGCTCAGATTCAGTGTCCTGAGAAAAGAAGGTACCTGATGTTATATATGTTTAGTCCCAGCAGCTTGTCTGGAATCTCTAGAGAAGTCTGATCACGTTATTTGTGTTTTATTTTTATTTTTTGTATTTATATACCGTTATTGTCCCCCATGGGGGAAAGTCTTTCTCTGCATTTGAGCCATTCCTAAGGACCAGTGGGCCCCCTTAGCGCCCAGAACTATTCTTAAGAAAACTGTATATTTTTTACATGCAAAAAACATAACCAGTATCCTCCAAAACAATCAAACCTTAAGGAAGGTACTCATGCACTTTATATTTTATTTATTGTATTAATATTGTTACAGTTCTCCACAAAAACAGGAGCCAAAGTCAGGAAGCAGAGAGTCCAGTTTAGGGATTTAATGAAAACAGTGAAATCAACCCACAGGGAAAAAGACTTAATAGGAGCAAAAACCAAAGAATAAATCCAGATAACAGGTAAAGTCCCACAAACACATAACTAACACACAAAAAAACACAAGAAAATAACTTGGAGGAAGACCAGGCTGAAAACACAGGAGATCACAGCAAAGGAACACAAGCAATCTGACAACAGAGGAAGGAAACACTCAGACTTAAATACACAGAGAGGTAACAAGAAAATGACAAACAGGCGACACAGGGGAGAGGAGACAACAGGAGTCCGGTGGAAACAATCAGACGTCACACAGCAGGCAGGTAAGGAGCAAACAAGGTGGAAAAGACATGAGACAAGGAATGAACTAAATACAGATGACAATAAACCTTAACACTAAACCAAAAAATAACCAGAACCATAACAAATATTATATGAGCTGTCTGTTCATCTCTTCTTCTCTTCTTCCTGTTGCAGCGACCACATGGAAGTTCGTGCTGCTGGGACTGGCTTTTCTCTGCCTTCTTGTTGGCTTCCTGCTGTTGGGAATGGGAGCCATGGCCAACAAGTATGATTGAATTTATTCAATAATAATTTCAGAGCAGCCCATGAAGGAAAATGTATGATGTCAATATTATAAAGATAGAGAGATAAAGATAGAGTATGTTGCATTTCCACATTTACTTGTCTAAGTATGACGAGACCTTTGTTATACATTTGATGTTGTGTGCTTACATTTTACTAAATGTCCTGTTTGACCTCCTTTTCCAACTATTAACCAACCATATTTTGGACTGGTTACAACATTCATATTAACCCTAACACACATTTCATTCAGGAACAGGAAGAAGGTTGCAAAGTACAAGGCAGCAGCAGCTGCGGCTCAGAAGAGTGGTGGTGAGGACCTGCTGGTCATGTCACCGCTCAGCGACGACAGCAGCAGTCAGACACAGGGAAACAAGGCCTCCCCGTCCAATGGGGAGGTGAGTGACCACAGGGCAGGAGACATCATGGTCACCTGGAAAGATGGCAACACGTCCTCCTTGTACCCAGATCCGACAGCAGAGGGGGACAACCAGGAGGAGGAGTTAGCTGCTGAGCTGGAGGCTGCTGAGCTGGAGGCTGATGAAGCAGCGAAGACGACGGAGTGAAGAGTTCAGATTACAAATACATATATGAATAATCTCAGCCTGTGACGGTACTACTGTGCTCCTGTATGGTTGTTCGTGAAGACTTTCATCCATCGTTTACAGTTTAACTCTTCACCACCCACTGCTCCACCCACCGGAGCTGGTACAACCTGTGAAACAGTCTGTTTTTAACAGATGAGTCAGTCCTCGTTCACTGCAGCAGTCCATTAGTTGTAGCAAAGACAGGATATAGGTTAATATACCATATGTGTAACAATGCATTCTGATATGAAAGGTGGCTGTAAAATATTCAATGAAATGTAACCATTTCTTTAAAAAATAATAAAAGTTCCTGCTACTGTGGATGTAATCTCATGGCGTATGTTTTCCAGGTTGTCTTATTCTTGTCAAACAGACATGGGATGGTGACTGAAAAGTAAAACCAGTGCTCATAAAGGACAGTGCTTTACTGAGTCTCTGTTGTAGAATGATGATACTTATTACCACATTAAAATGTGAACCAGTGTCCTAACACTGTAAACCCTGAAGTTACCTCTTCATTACCTAACCATAAATATTGGTTTAATAACTCCCATATTAAACACATTTCTAGGACTGCCTTCTTTCACTTGTGTAATATATCAAAAATCATTCTGTCTCAAAAAGATGCAGAAAATCTAATCCGTGCATTTATTACTTCCAGGCTGGACTGTTGTAATTCCCTTTTATCAGGCTGTCCCAACAAGTCTGTAAAGACTCTCCAGCTGATCCAGAATGCTGCTGCACGTGTTCTGACCAGAACTAATACCAGAGATCATATCTCTCCTGTAGCCTCTCTGCATTGGCTCCCTGTAAAATCCAGAATAGATTTAAAACCCTTCTCCTCACGTACAAAGCCCTTAATGGTCAGGCACCAACATACCTTTAAGAGCTCGTAGTACCCTACTACCCATCTAGAACATTACGCTCCCTGGATGCAGGGTTATTTGTGATCCCTAGAGTCTCCAAAAGTAGAACGGGAGCCAGACCCTTCAGTTATCAGGCTCCTCTTGAGTCTTTGTTCGGGAGGCAGACACCCTCTTTACATTTAAGAGTAGGCTTAAAACGTTCCTTTTTGATAAAGCTTATAACTAAGGCTGGGTTAGGCTAGTCCTTAGCTATACTGCTATAGGCTTAGATTGCTGGGGGACTTCCCATGATGCACTGAGCTCCTCTTTCTCCTCTTCCCCTTCTTCACACACTCATGTCTCATTAATTCATGTTACTAACTTGACTTCTTCCCTGGAGACTTGCTTTCTCATCCCGCAGGTCACCATAGACCGATCTACTGCTGGGACCATGATCGACACCCACTGACGTAATGGATCGGAGAGAAGATTTACAGATCACAGGTTTAATGTTCTACACCAGTTTTAGAGAGGAGCCTCAGTTAATGAAACCTGAGGCAAAGACTCATCATAATGACCAGAGCTGAATTCAATAAGCAAAACGTTACGAAACTTTTAGAACATTTTGTCTATTCTGTCTAACGAACAGGACCTCTCTCCAGACGACATCTGCAGCTGAAAGACTTCTGGACCATGATGTAACTGCACGGGTGTGGGCCAACATACATTTGGCTGTTGTGATTGGTCCAGACTTCACACATGATAGTAGCCTATTGAATGTTGTCTTTGTCTATTGAGTGCTTTTCTAAACTTATTGTAGGCCTACTTCCAATACCGTATGTTTTCATGGTTTGATATACAGTTGTAGTCTAATGTCAGAATTGTTTATGTTTCAGCTAAATATTTTTCTATTTTTAGTTGTTTTCATAGACTTCATTTAATTATATACATCATTCATTTGTATTTGGCTATGATGTATTTATGCACTCTAACGGTTAAGTATGAAAACACAGTATCATATGAGAAGCACCTTCGACAGATGTGTTTATAGGCTGTAACTGTCAAACAGTATTTGTGTTCACATTTTGCACATTTCCATATATTATTTAATTTGGACTTATTTATTTCAGAATGTTTTTTCTTGTTCACCGTCTTTAAGACGGACTAAGGATTTTGGTATGTGTTGCAAGGGGGAAGACTTTAGTGGGTCACAAACGTTGCAGCTACGAAACGTGTGTGCATAGTTATGTGCTAAATTCAAGAAATGTCAAGTTAAAGTTATTTACTCCCTGTGGTTATGCGGCCAATGAGGTATGTTTATTTATTTATTTTGTGTTATGCATTTGAGTTTGTTTGACATGTATTTAATTTGAATTGCTTATTAAATCGTTTAATTGTATGTCTCATTTTAGTTCTCACGGCTTAAATTATTGTGACAAGACAATAAACTGCCAGTAAAAGAGAACTGTACTGTCGTCATTGAACCGGAGGGAGCTACATAGGCCAAGGAGAAATACAACAGTTTCTGTAGCCTAATATTGAAAATCAACTCAACTTTTCATCACCACTGTCTTTTAACTGATTTCAATGGGGAAACTGAGGTAGGTCATGAATTTCAATCAATGACTTGCCTTGTGACTTGCTTGACCTGAGCTATGACTCGACATGACTTGCTTGAATTTCACCACAGTGACTTGAGACTTGCTTGTGACTTGAAGGTTAAGACTTGAGACTTGCTTGTGACTTGCATGTGTGACTTTCTCCCATCTCTGGTTCATAGCCCTGTCCGGTGTAGTAGGTCTTTGATACGGTCTGTTGGAGGGGCTCAGGGGTATCAGAAGATCTTGAAGCCTTTGAGCAGGGTGAGTGTGGCGGCCCTCCGTTTGCTCTGAGCTCTGGATGTCTTCACGGTGACCAGCTTGGCGGTGGCGGGGGCCGGCAGCTCCTTGTAGCAGAGGGTGGTGAGGGAAGGGGCATCGAGCAGTGCTTTGTCCTCGCTGAGGTAAAGGGCCGGTACCAAACGGCTCCTCTGTCCTCCCCGCCTGGACCTCCTCACTGCCTCATAGAAGACGTGCTGCACAGACAGGAAGTCCAGACAGGCCGACACCTCGAAGAACAAACAGCCAAAACGAGACGCCAGAGCCTCAGCGTCACAGCGACTCACCTGTCTGTGAGGAGACCAGGTGTCATTCATTCTGTCATACAGTGACATTACTTCTGTTTAGTGAAGAGACTCGCTTTATATCACTGTGCAGTGTGTTAAAACATTTTTAGACATAGTGTGACATGGTTCAACAACTACATACATCCCTTTTTGGAAATCCTACACACATTGTTATTTATACACATTGTTTATTTATTGAAGGTACCAGAATGTGGTTGAAATGAAATCTGGTCTCCACTCTGACTTTCTCGCTACATAAAACGCACCTGACTTCATACTGAACGACTTTCATATGGATAGCCACGCCCACACACACACACACAGATACCAGCCTGTATCGGTCCATGTCCAGCTTGTTGCCCAGCAGGATGATGGGAGTTTGAGGCCTGAAGGTCTTGTTGTGCAGAGCGAGTGTTTGCAGGTATGGCTGGCAGCCTTTAAAGCTCTCCATGTTGTCGATGCTGTAGACGATGAGGAAGGCGCTGGCCCACGACAGGTAGCGCTCACTGTTCACTGGACCGTCCTTCACACACACACACCAAACACACACAATCATGTTCTCATGTCGAACCAGTGTGAGTCTCTGTCATCTGTCACTAACAGCAGTGTGATACCAAAAAAATCACTTTACATTAAGGTCACAGTTTTACCTCCATCAGGGTTCATCTGTCTGTCGGGGGGGGGGGGCTGATACGTGTGTCAGTTTGTCAACAAATAATTTTGCTGATGTTAGGTTTTAGTAGGTTTTATACATTTTTACATTTAAACTGTAAAATACTAGTTTATATGTAAGTCGTTTCTCTCACGTTTTCATAATTATCATATTTTGTCTTATCCCGTCTTTATATTTGATGTTTCAGTTTCTTATTTTCCTTTCATAATACTGATTTGCACGTTTAGATTCATATTTTAAAAAACTTGTTTATCTGGTTTTTTGTGTTTACCTTGTTTACACGGCATCGTTTTTGTTGAAAACTGAGGAGTCTTTTCTTTGGGTTTTGAAAAAGTTCTCTAAATCTACATTGGAGGAGCTTTAATAAACTCAACAGTCTGCAGCATAAACACAAACCTGACAATGATGATGATGACAGCCTGACATCATTTTGTGTTGTTGTTGTGGCCATAGTAGGCTGTCTGCTGCCTGCGTACATGAATAAGGCTGGTACTGTAATAGCCATGCGTGAAGTTGGGCTGTGACATCATCATTTTCAGATCATTTTACACAGCAACCGTACAGTGGTGTTTACTAAAGATTATACTCTGGAGCCCATATTGCAGCCTCTGCCACTGTATGGATGAATGCTGGTTTGTGCTGTGAAGCACTTTGACCAGTCGGTCACACTACAGAGAGACTATATAACTACAGTCCATTTACCATTTATCATTGGGTTGTAAGGTACACTTAAATAGAATGATGGCACAGACATGCAGATAAAGCTTTAATAACTTTTCTATTTGCTGGGCACATACAGTAGCAGCCTTGGTGGAGGGATGTTGGTGTCTGTCAGACCAACAGGTGGCATCACTCACTCAAAAATGTTTTTATTTGATTATACTCTGAGATCCCCCCCCAAAAAAATCAAACAAAATTCATGACATTTATTTTTTAACTTGATATCTATTACTTAACATATGTGTCTAAATAGATAAATAACTCATAAGTGTGTATGTTGGGGAGGGGTGTTTTTCATGACTTCATAATGTTTCATGACCTTCAATTACAGTGGTGCATTTTTATGTCAAATTATAACTTATTTATATTTCAATGGTTTGATTTTGGATTTCATTGCATTTATCACTTATTTATTTTACATACCATAGACATATCTGAGCTTATAAACTCAGTCATAGTGTTCACAAACTTTAATTGATAATTCAAAAACAACAAAATCACATTAGAAGCATTTTTTTTTAAAAGACACAAGATACATGTTTATATTGTTTAATCATTTATTTCTATTTGACAAACTAAATGACTAACTATCAATAACTTCAATGAAGTCTAAACTTGATGTAATTTTCATTTGTAATTATTATTTGATTCATTTAACCGTATCATAAAGTGTCACCTACTACTTTATATGCGTGTTATAAACATGACGGTTCACGTGGTAAAAGAAAGATTCAGTTTGAAATTTGTCATTAGTTGAGGGTCTAAATAGTCATCATCTCCACATCCACAGTGGTGACAGCAGTATCTCATCCTGTCAGTCAAAGACTGGACAGTGTTAAAGGTCCAGAAGTCTGTCATAATGTCCTGATGGTCCCATACAGTAATGAGTGGAGGATGATTCTCTCAATGACAGATGATACAGAGAAATTAATCCAGTTCAGGGTTTTTAATAAGCTGCACTGGACCCCAGTAAAATGATATGGACTGCAGTCCTCCACTGTCTTTGTGACGTGGTCCATAAATTAAGAATTGCCTTCCCCATCTCTAAAGACAGGACATAAATTAGTAAACGTGTTGAAAGTTGCTGTCAGAATAAAACAAGATCAGTTCTAAGTAGTTTAGCTGTGTGGTTTCTTCATACATGTTCAGATGGATGATTTAAGAGGCATTTTTATTCTCTTGTTGTAAGATGTGGACCTGCTGCTTTTTAAGTGTGTTTTAGTCTTCAGGTCAGTGGAAAAATAAAAGTGTGTGAATTGTAGGTCAACTCCATCAAAATCAGATAAAACAAGTAAACATGGTGACAATGAAAGAAAAAGGTTAGTTGTGTAGTTCATTTTAGTTTTCCTCCTTCCTGGGCCTGCTCTCAGTGTGTGTGTGTGTGTGTGTGTCTGTGTGTGTGTGTGTGTGTGTGTGTGTGTGTGTGTGTGTGTGTGTGTGTGTGTGTGTGTGTGTGTGTGTGTGTGTGTGTGTGTGTGTGTGTGTTCATACCTGGTCACAGGTGTCCATCACTCTCACTGTGACTGGCTGATGGTCTACAATCTCCTCTGATGAAAAGATGTCCTCTACAAGGACACAGAAGAGACATTTTCACAGAAACATCTCCATTTTTACACATGACAGTGGTGGAAGAAGTACAAACATTCCTAGAGTTGCACAACGGCGACATCGCTGACCTATCTGTGATGTCACAGACCTAACCGTGATGTCACTGACTTCACGAGAGGTTTGAGCTTCACTGTCAGTATAGTGGTCAGACCTTGAATGAAATGTTTGTGCTGAAGCAGCAAAGTCGGCCATATTTAACTGAGGAGGAGGAGGAGGAGGAGGAGGAGGAGGAGGAAGGCTACTGCACATCCCTATGTGTGTAACAGGTCTAGTGATGCAGCCGATCACAGTCTGCAGATCCATCAGAAAAATGATCATTCTGATTGATAGCTGATGGGATGCAGGGGCTGAAATAATCTATCATTAATGAGGAAAATATTGATGACATCACCTGCAGCGATCCCCCAGCAGCAGAAACTATAAGTGCGTCTCCATCTCTGTGACATTTACCCACGATGCACAGCAGATTAACTTCATCAACGTTCATCACACATGATCCCATGTTTGCTGCTTCCTTCTATATTTGAGGAGTAAATTGTCTTGTTTGTCGAGTCAAGACATTTTTTAGCTTTAACAAATTGCAATATTTGCTTATTCCCTAAAGTGTTGTGGTTTTTGGTTTAGTTATTTCTTGTTTTATTTTGCAAGTTGATTTCTGTGTCATGTTTTGCCTTTACACGTCCTGTCTTTGTCTCCTTCTGATGTACTTAGACCATATGACAGTCCATAGTTGTACATCAAATCCTGTGACTTTTTGGTTTCTATTCTTTCCTCTTTAGACATCGCCTGATTTTTGTGAACTCATGATTTTGTTCCTGCTCTGTATTAGATTTGTTTGATCGTGTTGTTGGACTGCCTTCTTGTTTTTGTTTTGTTTTGTTTTTAGATACTTTATTAATCCCACAGGGGGAAATTCTTTTTCTGCATTTGACCCATCCCTGAGGAGCAGCAGGCTGCCTTTATGGTGCCCGGGCAGCAGATCGGGGTTCAGTATTTTTTCTCAAGGATACTTTGACTTATAGACTTGCAGGGGCTGGGGATCGAACCACCGACCTTTCGTCCCGTGAGCGACCACTCCACCTCCTTCCCTCCTTCAGTTTCTCTCCATGTGTACGATCTCCATTCTATACTATTAAAACCATGAAGTGCATCTGATCTGTCTTGTGTGTGTTTCTGCAGCTGGATCCTCATTTTCATCGCTTTCCCTGTTTCTCCATCCGCTGACTTACAAATAGATTTCCGCCCATAAATATCCAGATGTTTACTGGTTTTGGTTTAACTTCTCTTTCAGGTGCTGACCTTCAGATGAAAATCTTGGAAAATGTACTTTGTTACTCTCAACCACTGATTTGCTTTGTGAAATTAATTTTATTAAAATGAGAGGTCTCACCTAGATGGGGGTCGTATTCACCGATGAAGCGCTTGGTGAGGAATTTGACAGTCAGTGCTGTAAAACAATGAAAACAACATGTGACTGAGAGACTGTGGGGCCTCAGGGGACCGCTGGAGAGTCAGGGCCCTGAGAAAACCACAAGAAACATCAGAAACAACAAAAACATCGCTGACGTTCATTCACACAGCAAAAACTGAAATCACATGAAACATCTTAAATCAAGGCAGTTTTTATGTCCGATAATTTCACCCATTCCAAATATTTAGTTCTTAATAATCTAAAAGTGTTAGAATAACTTGTTACTAATGTTTTCCCTGGCTCTGACTGTCTTAATGCTGAAATGTGAATTATTTGAATCTTAATGCTGTTTGATCGACACTGACAAGAACCAAACACTGTTGAATTTTCTGACATGCTGGTTCAGTGGGTTGTCTATAAAAGTATAGTTTAATTCTGCTCTATTGGAGTCCAGCTAACAGACTTGTGTTCACTCTGGGACAAACGTGTGGTCCAGAAAGCAAAATGGTTTATGAGTTGATCTGACCGTGTTCTCCCCCGTGAATCTGATCTCAGGCCAGCGTTATATCATGCAGCGCTGCGGAAAACAAACCGTTCCTCTTTTCTTCTATTCCCTCTGTCAGGCTGTTAAAAACAGACAGTAGTTATTGGACTGTAGACTGTTTGTTTCTCTTTGTGTGTTGTGTTGTTATCACCTTACACCAGCCCATAGGAGGTGACCTGCAGGGTGTTTGTTTACTCAGACATGTTGACATGTTGATGTTCAAATGTTGCTGCTTCACTGAGTTTGTTTGTCATCTTACATCTCATTAACATCTTACATTTTTATTGTTGCCTGAAATGAATGTATTTTCCTTTGCGAAACAGACATTCATCGTCTGATTACTTAGTTTTAGTACAATGTGCTATTTGTAATATTGTATTGCGTATCCCAGAGTATAGCCTTATTCTAATACTGCATTTTAATCCCTTGTATTGATTCAATAATTTATCAGGCAGAAAAGGTCATGACAACTCTTGACAAACTAGTTTTAGGTTTATTTGATACTAAGTGTTGAAACGAGACATTTGAAACTTATTTCAAGGGATTTTTCATTTTTCTAAGGCCGAGACCATTTTTCTTATTTTTAGAAATTATCTTACTGCACTGGCAGATAAATTCACTTCTTTGTCGTCGGTAACTTCTCTAAGTATTTGTTTCTTATGTTTAGATAAATAATTCTTGTAGTCGAGGATGTGATACATCACCAATGTGACTCATATCAACAATTAGCTGCAGAGGGAGAAATATTTCCAATATCAGACTGTTTTTAGTTTGAGAGCAGAATCACTTCTGCCAGTTTTATTAAAAAACAGCATAAATATTCTTATAAAACTGCACTGAATAAAAATTAATGTATATCCTCACAGAACAGAGTGATGCACTGTATTATGATTACAGCAGTCAGATATATATACCTGTAAAAATACAGGTCTTTAGTTCCTACATGTGGTCAAATCCCTCAACCAGCAGTTAGCTATATTCAGCTGAAGACTACAGAACAAGTCTAAGGCTGTTTTTGAAGATTTGAAGAAGTGAAACCTGATTTCCCGGAGCCCATCACACCGAGCAGCACCAGGTTACAGTCAGCTGGACTTCGTTCAGGAGCTGCTGCAGTCTTCATTTTACCAAAAATCAGCGACATGTTATTCCCACAAAGTCATTTCTCGGTGTATATGGATAATACTCAAGTGGATAAAAACACGTGTCCATACAGGCAGGCTGGACATGATGAATACATGTTTGTTTTTCATGCAGACGAGCATCGGAAAAAGAAAAAATGAAGTTTTGTCTACAGATCCAAGTGAACTGAAAACACTGTGATCCAGATGCTGAGCAGTTATCCCATTCCCATATAGTCATTCTTATGCTCCCATGAGAGTTTAAAAAAAAAAAAAAAACAGTCTCGTGTGCACTGATGCACTGACCTCTCCTTTTTAGGACAAAGCCAAACCGAGCCAGTAAACCTGATCTGTAACACATTCATACAGCTGGATAAGTGTCTTCTTTCATTCCTCAGCCTCAGGACCTTTGTAAGTTTACATAGGCTGACATTTATTTGTTATTATGTGCGTTTCCCATACAGGAGCAGTCCAACACCCCATTCCAACAACACATTCATCACATGCCCCATAAACTCTGTACAGACGAGGATTTTAAAGTCTCACACTGGGGGCCCATGTGGGACCGATGTGTTACCAGTGTGTCCTCAGCACACATGATATAATAGAGCCTTAATATTATTATTATGATCTTATCTTTTATGTTGTAAAGCTTCTCATTATGACCTAATCATGTGATTAGATGATAGATAGGTAGATAGACAGATAGATGGATAGATAGATAGATAGATAGATAGATAGATAGATAGATATATAGATATATAGATAGATGGATAGATAGATAGATAGATAGATAGATAGATAGATAGATAGATAGATAGATAGATATATAGATAGATAAAAATATTTAAAAAATTCTTGTGTACATTTCACGTTGTGTACATGTCACGTTTGTCGGTCACATGTCGGTTTCTCTACATCCTCTCTCAGGTGACCCGTCCAGGCTTGATAGGACCCCCACAGCAGCATTAGAACCCACAACACTCCTCCTGATCTGATGCAACCTGGAGGGCCTCTCTGCGCTCTCATTGGTTGAGTTGATGGCTGCTGCAGTAGCGTGCAAAGCTTCAACACCCCTCCCCAATGGGCACATAGCTCAGCTTCCAGTCTCTCCCTTTCCAACAGCTCCTGGTTCTTGGACCGCTTCCACTCGTTTGCCTCCTCCATGCAGTCCTCCCAAGGGACTGTCAGTTCTCTAAAGAGCACCAGCTTTGAAGAGGCTGAAACGTGTCTGACTTCAGCAAAGTAGTCATGATGTGGTCGGAAACTTGTCTATCTAAGTCAACAGTGGTGATGACCCTCTGGCTACAGACAGGCTTTTTGTTGCCACAGCTTTGGAAATGGCATCTGCAACACCCATTAATCTTTGGGCGCATGTCTGTGGAATCTCTGCTGCAGAGAAACACCGACACACATTAGAGCTGGAAATTAACATGGAAAATATCATTAAATTCAGGGGTGCACATCATATTTTTGGTCTGATTCTCAAAGGAGCACCTAAAAATGTTGCTTGGTGCTCACCTAATGTTTCTCATTAATACACAGATACAGTTTCCCATCTATTCCGACTCCCCTGGCTCATTCTCCTCCTCCTCTTCTTCCTCCCCACACTAATCCTACAGGGGGAAGAAGAGGATTCAATTTTAATTGAATTTATTTGGATTGATATTTGACCTGTTTAATAGGCTCTGAGCAGATATTATGTTAATTGATCTGATGTGATTTTGTCTTTGTTTTATTTGAAGTCATTTTAAATGATTTGATCTGATCTGATTTTATTTGAAATCAGTCTAAAAGGTTTGACTTGACATGCCACGTTTGACCATGCACTGATGTCAAACATGTCCTTGTCGCTGTACTTGTGACTCTGGTGCCAAGTGAGGGAGTTGAATCCTCAGTGGCAGAAGACGAAAAGTGTTACTATTTTCTGTTCTTGCTGCTGCTGACTGTTAGATAAATACTTTAAAAATGTTTTCAAGTGTAAAAAATGATCCCTAGATAATTATAAAGAGAATACTAACACTGGAGTTAATTATCTCAGTAAATCTGATATGATTTCAATATTACCCCAATCTTAGGTGTAATCTCTCAGGTGTAAACTGACCTCCATACAGTTTCTACTTTGAAAATATTAAATATTTCACCATTTGGTAAAATACAGGAGATACATTTTGCTTTGGATTCTGTTTGTTTTTTTTCTCTCTGTGATCCCAAGACCCAAACTGAAGAGAAGACCCCAGAGGACCCAGTAGGACACAAGAGATGAGGGACAAGATGAGGAGATGAGAAACAGACCCAGGATCAGATCAATAGATGAACGACAGCCAGACTCACAAGAATCCCAAGACATAAAATGGCTCAAAAGTAAGAAAGTTGTCTAGAAAAATGTAATTATTTATCTCAGAATTAACTGAAGATTTATGTTTTGTTTTTCCATCACATCTCTCTTGGGAGACTCCAAGTGATGAAAAACTACAGCAGTGAAACTCGGGACTTCAAACACGGATGAGTGAACCGTCCTGATGAAGCCGTAGATGATGAACAACATCAAAAGGAGCGATGAGAAGAAATGAGATGACAAAAGCAACTTCCTCATCCTCCACATTGAAGAGCAGGATCCACATGTTGGTCCTGAACACACTGTGCAGCATGTTTACATTAGTGATTAGTATAAATGCCAGAATTATCTAAAGTCTGTGTGTGTTTTTAGAAGAGACTCTGAGACTTAAAGAAAATATCCAAGAGGAACCAAAGCATGAGAACAGTGATGAGGCAACAGTCCTATTGAAAATAAAGAGATGAGAAACAGATCCAGGATCAGGACATTAGATGAACAACATTAGGCTATGCCAAATATGTCAATTGTTCCAAAAATATTTAATGTTTACAAGGAAGTTACAGACTTCAAAATGTCAAAAATAAAACCATCTGAAGACAGAAGAATGGGAGCAGAGGCGCCGAGACAGAGGATTTCAACAATATTTAATTTGATCAAACTGTAAATAAAATGTAAAATGTAAAAAAAATGTTTTAAAAAATACATATACAACATAAATCACACTGTCCTTGCCCCCCCACCCCTCCTCCATGACTAAACAATAGCAGAGAGGAACCAGTGACACAGAAAAGACTGACATGAAAAAAAAGATGAAAAAAAAGAAACTTTTGCAATAAAAAAATACAATAAAAAAAATCAAAACATTTTCAAATAAAAAATTTGAATTAAAATAATTTGCTCTGCGTTTCCTCCAGCAGAGGATTTATTTAGAGACTGATATTTGTTTCAGGGCCAATGAAACCTTTTCTAATAAATCTATTTCACTGCTTCACTTTTTCAGTTCATGTTTTGTTTTTAATGACAAATTTTCTGACAAAGGTCACTGTCACTGTTCTAACAACACATGATCCACTTCAGCCCCGGCTGTATGTGACCCAGGAGAACAACCTACTGTACTGTTCCATCTGCTCAAGGACAAACCCTCAGCTGTTCCTCAGCACATTCAGTCACCCTGCCATTATCTGGCTCCTCTTTCTCTTCTGGCTGCATATCATAATTCGCTTGAACTGAGTCACACGTCCATCTGCTATGTATAGAGTCTGTCCTCAGCGCTGTGTAGACAAACAGGGAGTAGCCTCTCAGCTGGTATCTGCTATCGACAGGACGCATTCAGTCGCACTACGGATGTACACTCTTCTGATTTGGATCAAACTCTTGATGTGAGTGTGCAGTTTGGGATGTCATGAAGACCTACCGCAGGGAGGTGATGGAGTCCAGCAGCTGTCCAGCACACAGCCTGAGGGTCAACATTGACCGCAGCTCCTTCACGGTGGATAAATGTCTTCTGGCTGAGAACTGTGAGTACTTCAGAGCATTGTTCCAGTCAGGAATGAGGGAGTGCCAACAGGGGGAGATCCATCTCCAATGTGTGGGGGTTCTGGGCTTTCTGATTATGCTGCAGGTCCTGAACGGGGAGCGACCTGTGCTGAACAGTGACCAGATCGTGGAATCCATTGAGTGTACGGCGTTTCTGCAGGTGTCAGCTCTCACAAAGCACTTGATCAATACTGTCAATTCTGAAAACTGCCTCCTCATGTATCACACAGCTGCCACCTACGGTGTGTGGGAGCTCTTCCACAGCTCAGCCTTATTCATCAGAGACATGTACACTGACCTGAAGGAGGACGTTCACACTTTACCCAACAATATGGTAGAGTACATTGAGTCTCTCCTCCCGAGCAGCTACGTGGCAGTATGCAGCCACTCGCCCTCCACTGAGCTGCTGCAGGATCTGCAGAGGACAGTCTGCTACCTGGATGAAGACCTCAGAGAGTGGAGGGTCCTGACTCATCTACCTGTCAGCACGAGCACCACCATGGCAGGTGTGGCCGTCCTGGAGAACAAACTTTACATCGTTGGAGGAGTACATGATGTGAGCAAGAAGGTAGTAGAGACTGGTTTCTGTTACGACCCTGCGGCCAACACATGGACCACTGTCTGTGGCCCTCAGCAGCTACGCTACAACTTCACTCTGATAGGTCATGAAGGTAGTCTCTATGCCGTAGGAGGCGAGTACAACATGAAGCCCCTGTCATCTGTGGAGAGATACGGGGTATCTAATGGAAGCTGGAGCTTTGTCTCCCCACTTCCCTGCTCTGCAGCCTCGGTGGTGTCCACTATAGCCACCAAGAGGATCTTTATCTGTCTCTGGAAAGGTATGGGGGCCACTGAAATACACGAGTATGTGCCTGAACACGACCAGTGGCTTCTCGTCACCACACTCATCCGTCAGCACAGTTATGGTCTTTATATGGTAGCCCATAAGGATAATCTGTATGTGATGCGTAACGGACCCTGTGATGACTTTTTACTGTGCGTGATGGACCGTTACAACCTGAGCTCAGGCCAGTGGACAGCCGTGTCGGGACAGTACGGGAACAGTAAAGGATGTCTGTTCACCGCTGTGGTGAGAGGAGACTCTGTGTTCACGCTCAGCCGACATGTGACCACAGAGTACACTGTCGAGGATCATTCATGGAAACTGAGGCGTCACATGAAAGGTTTTGGCAGGATCGGATCTATTTATACATTTCTGATGAGGCTGCCTAAAGCCACCATCTCCCTCATGGGGAACCCTCCAGATCGGACACAGGACCAGATCCTCACAGACCTCAAGGACTGTTCCAGATTCTCCCCACAATGCTCTGATCACCTGTAAGAGAGCTCACCTAATGGAACTTTTAGAAGACCATTCTGGTCCTGCATCTCATTTTCATAATTTTAGGCATATAAAGTCCAAAGTGGTAAAAAGCATCAAGTATATTACATTAATATAATTCATGTAATATGCCTGATGCTTTTTAAGGTACACTAATATAATTGATGTAATGTACGTAATGGCGGGAGTTAAAACACGTGTGTGTTGGAATAAAGAAACATGACAAATTGGTTCTATGGATCAGAACGTTTTTTACTTAATAGTCTCGCAGCTTAGTGTTGATGATTTCTTAATTAAATGTAGAATTGTCTCAGTAAAAAGTCTCAGGGAGAGCTTATATTATTGATTAATTATTGCATTAGTCAGAGGATAAGAATATCACCATACCTTCATGGCTCCAGCAGTGTTTCTACCTTTACCAACCTCTCAGATGAGGTTAACATGGCTAAGTTGTTCTTCTGAGAGTTGGGTACATCCTGAAGGAGTGACTCCTTCTTGACCATGAGAGGCTTTGAACTTGAACTTTCAGCTCTGCTGTGTTTGTGTGTTCAAAATGTCTGACTATTTCACAGCTTTTGGCTAAAGCACCAACATGGAAGCATGGAGAGCCACTAACTATTTTTTTACAAAGAGATTGTGCAACAGTACTGCAAGGAAGTCCCTTCTCTACAACACCTTTTGTGTGTTCACACTGAACACGACGCCGAACAAGACGGCGGAACAACGGCGCTCCAGTGTGTGATTTTAAGGGTCTGTTTACACGTTTACCCAAAAATGGAGACCTTTTGTTGTGTTTTGGCCCCCTGTTTACATGAGAACGGTGTTTCAGGGGACTGAAACCGTAAACTTTTGAAGACAGGCTTAAGAGTGGAAAGTATTCAAAACGTAACCATACCATTGTCGTGTAAACGGGCAACTCTGGCTGAAAAAGATGACATCATAGTTCCGCTTCGTGCATGCCTATTACTGTTCCTGCTAGCCTTTGTCACGTACACAGACAGCAAACAGCCTTCTATGGCCAGAACAACAACAAAAATATGTCAGACTGTCCGGTTTTGTTTGTGCTACAGACTCTATTGAGTTAATTAACGTCCCTCCAATGATTTGTTGAACCACCACTATGATCTTATTCTGTGGTGTTGATTTTGAAAGGTTACACTGCCATCTACCGCTCTGGCATACATACTACAGTGCTTTAAATTGTTTTTGCATATCCGTGTGTACGGGGATCATTTCTGAAATGATGCCCTGAGTACGTAGAACTTTTTGAAAACGCAAAGAAAGCACTCAAAATTTTCATCGGATGGTCTTCACAAGATATCGTCAAAGAGAAGGTAGATTAATAGGGGTTCTCTACTGTCACATAGTTGACAAGAAAAGTTTAAATCACAATCCTTCCCTCAGTGTCCGTACATGCAAATACAGAGCCGTGTTTACCTCCAGGAGAAGAGTAGCGAGGCCGATGCTGACACAGGCCACGACGGGTCCACGTCCTGACAGGCGCATGCCCTGACGTGCAAACTCCCCTACTAGTGCCTGAGAGTGAGGGCCTGTTCAACGCTGCTTGCAGCTTTAATTTTACTGTTAATTCTATTCTGAGTATTTGAAGTAATGTAAAACTTGTATGTTTTTCATGTAAAGAAATAGTAACTCATAGAAATGATGGAAAAAATAAAGGAAAAGTTGAAATTATCAGTTAGTATTCAGTGGGTCTGTTTTTGGTCGTGTTAAGGTGAATAAAGGAGAAGCTGTCCTGTGGATGTTCATCTCTCTGCAGGAGTCAGGTGAAAACAGGTAACATTTGTCTCCCAGAAAGATTGATTCAGCAAAGCAAGGTTGACTAAAAAAGACCGAGCTTAAAATAATGGAGTAGAACACATCTTTAATAAATCTGTCACAAGAAGAACTAGATCACTTCTGTTTCAACGACATTACAAACAACACTGAAAACATACAGTACAGTCAGATGTTTGACGCCAGAATAAAGTGTGAACAAAACAAACAGCCAGTTAATTAAAATGTCAATAAACACATGAAAGACAATTTACAATATGGGCACATCATCATCACCATCATCATCATCATCATCATCATAAACATCATCATCGTCTGTATAATTGCAATACATCAACAATGAAGGCCACATCCATGTAGTCTCTGTGCCTTTAACATGAAGATCATATTTTCTGCAGTTAATGACTCATTTAAGGTTGCAGCCGATTTATATATAGTGTGTGTGTGTGTGTGTTGATCTGCCGTCATGCCACACGCATCATCAGCTCCTCCAGTGCCCGTTCTCTGTGGTTTTCATGGACCAGTAGGACTTCTTTGATGGCGTTCTGCTGGAAGCCCATCTCATTGAACTGACTCAGCAGGTGAAGGAACTCCGCCGCCTCAGGAGGAAGACATCACAATATTTTAAACTGAATTCAACAGGAGTATGGAGTGTGCTTCAGGGACATAGTTTGTGTACTATATGTGAGAAACGTCCTGATGTAGACTGCATTACTTACTACTTAACCATCCCAAAATGCATTGCATCTTTTTATGCTGATGATGACTATGAGGCAAACAGTTCAAGCTCTATAGTTTGTTTCACACTTGACATTTGCTATTTCATCAATAAATTCACTTAGGATCATTTTTAAGTGAGAAATTAATGGTGTAGATTATGATTATTGGGAGTTTAGTGAAGATTAATGCAGAATTCAAAATCTACATCCAGCATTTTCTGTGTTGAGTAGCTTCATGACTAGCTAAAAAGTCAAGTTAATAGTATACTTAATGGTCCATTTACTGTAGTAGGCAGTATGCAGTACATAGTGGTTGAGTAAGTAGTATGCAGCACATACTGGTTGAGTATGCAGTATGTAGCACATACTGGTTGAGTATGTAGTATGCAGCACATACTGGTTGAGTAGGCAGCACATACTGGTTGAGTATGCAGTATGCAGTACATACTGGTTGAGTATGTAGTATGCAGTATGCAGCACATACTGGTTGAGTATGTAGTATGCAGTATGCAGCACCTACTGGTTGAGTATGTAGTATGCAGTATGCAGTATGCAGCACCTACTGGTTGAGTATGTAGTATGCAGTATGCAGCACATACTGGTTGAGTATGCAGTATGCAGCACATACTGGTTGAGTATGTAGTATGCAGTACATACTGGTTGAGTATGCAGTATGCAGCACATACTGGTTGAGTATGTAGTATGCAGTGTGTGATGTTGAAGGTCTCTGCATGTCTTACCTTTGTTTCACAGTTCTGAAACATCTCCAGAGCCTCCTCTACCTGAGCCATATCATAACCCCGCTGACACAGATGGTCACATGACACCAGGTAACTCAAGATCTGTAAAAACACAGAGGGATAAATTCACCACCTGAGGTTTATCAATCAGTATCAATCTGCCAATATCTTTGTGATAAAGTAGTAGAGAAATAAGCTTTAAATGTTACTGGAGTCTGTAGACTCTCCTCTTCTGTACGTCACTCACAACAACCTATAGCACACACTCATCATCTGCCTCCTCATCCGTTATTAATATCAGGATCACTCAAAAAGTTCTGAACAGATCCAGATGAAATGTTCTGTAGATTTTGGTGATGATCCAGATCATCATCTGGATCTAGAATGTTTTTGAAGGATTCTTTACCATTGTGGGACGATTACCAGATTTTATCTTCTAACTTCATGGATAACGTCTGCAATGATTGGACAAGAATGACACGATGACATCACCATAAGATCTAGCACACATCAGAGTCTGATCTGGATCTGAAAGCAACATTCTGGAGTTGATGAATGTCAGCTGCACAGATCAGCTCTTGTTGACTGACAAAGAGGAAAAGAGAGGCTAACAGGGCAGATCTGTGATCAAACTTTGTTAAAATGATTAAACACAACCGGACAGACAAGAAGCATGTGAATATTTGCCTTCACGTAACTTCAGTTAACAGATGGAACAAGTGTTTTTGTAACTTTAAAGGTTAAGAACTTCATCGAGGCTAAAATGTGTCTGAAACACATCTGAATAGGTCAGTATGTCCATTACAGTAAGCTTCTCCTTTCTTTCTCATGTAAGATATCTTACTACCCCCACATGCTCTCTTTCCCATCAACCCCTGGGAAGTCCTGTTATGGGAAGACAAATAACAGACAGCAGGCTGTGGAGACTCCACGGTCTATCTTTACAGTGGCTTAAAGAGGCTTAGTATCATGTATTTTGGTTTCAGTCCCACCTCCAGTTGGCCTGTATCCCCATCCCCCACAGATCCATGATGAAACTGAAAGGTGGGATTCAGAAAAAAATCCAAAGAGCTCCAGTTTAGTGACATGTCAAATATTTTGTGTCCTCACTTTGGATTAGAGTTGGTATGTTTGCTCTGGTAGTGGTGCTTCAAATTGGGCCTTTTATCAAATGATAAATCTCATATCTGAGACCATGGCGGTTTTAAAGAACAAGCAAGTCAGTCTGTTCATTTTGTACTAAAATCTGAATTTTCAATCTTTATTTTTTTCATTTAGAGCCATGGAGAGGGTTTGTGTATGTTGTAATCCTGGGAGCTGTGCTGTCAGGGGAAGTAACCCCTGGTAGGGTCTCCCAAGGAAAACTCAGGGGGGTCTAAGCGTGATTCAAAGACCCGAGATGAATTGGTCACGAAAGAGCTGTTGCACCTCACTCATAGTGAGGAAACCAGGGCCCCTTCTGGAGCCCGACCTGCAAAAGGAACTTGTCGTGAGTGTTTAGTGGCCAGGCCTTTCACTATTGACTCAGCCGAGCACAGACCAAACAAACTAAACAGAGGCGGCACCTGTGGGCCCACCTTCTCTGGGTCATCATGCCATGTAAGTTAGAATAGTTAAAACCTGTTAAAATAGAAGCATTATGAGACCAAGAAGCCGTTCTATCCAGATCCAAACCATCATCCACCAATTAGCGACCTCGGAGGGGATAGAGAGGTATGACAAGTCAACAAGGCATTTTGGTGATTTTGCAAACAATTTGCTAACCTTTTACAGTATAAAGTCACAAAGTTCTTCACGAGAGTAAACCCGAAGGTCACTCAGAGACCGCACCTCCACCAAGGCTCCAAAATATCTTCCTGGATCCACACCTTGATTTGGATCCACCTCAAGATCTGATCACGTCTTCTCCATTCCAAGGGCCACAACTCTAGAACATTTCATTACAGTCTGTTAAGAGCTTTTGAGATGTTCTGCTAACAAACAAACAAACAAACAGCAATGAAAACACAACATCCTTGGCAGAGATAACATTTTGAAAAAGTAAACAAAAAATCAAAAAAATGTGAACAGACCTTAAAAAGGTGACAAACACTAGACAGCATCAGGTGAGAGAGTTTGAATAAATGTGTCAACAGAGACCATAAAACAAAGTCTCAGACTGTCCCACTGTTGGAGCCACTGCTTCAAACCAGTGGTCATCTTTTCCTTTAAGTTGAGAACAAGGAACAGCCAGTAAGGCCTTATCAGAAGACCCGAGTGACCTGCTGGTGACCATTCAGACCGCTATAGGTATTTTTAAATGATTCCTGTTCAGTCAAACCTGGTGAACTGACCACCTCTATAAGACCATCTCCTCACAGCGGCTGCTTTTACACAGTCCTGTTTTATTTCCGTTTGACATACGCTTTAAGTTTCCTGCATAAGAAACCCACCTGTCCAACGAGACCGCGTCCAGCACGGCTGGAGACCACATGTTTCCAATCACTGGTGATAACCGCATGACAGAGCTCAGTGTCCTATTTCAGTGTTAAAGGATATATACAGTGGATAGCAAGTATAAAGTGGGACTTTTCCAGGTAACGTTCAGCCATTTTTCATTTCATACGGACATGATGGTGAGCAAATCGAAGCAGGCGGCATTGGAAAAGAAGACGCTGAGTGAGATCATGTCAACAATAAACATGCTGCACATACATATAATAGAAAGAAATGTTCAGCTGTGGTTCTCTTTAAGGATAGATAGATAGATGATAGATAGATGATAGATAGATAGATAGATAGATAGATAGATAGATAGATAGATAGATGGACAGATAGATAGATAGATGATAGATAGATAGACAGATGATAGATAGATAGATAGATGATAGATAGATAGATGATAGATAGATAGATGATAGATAGATAGATAGATAGATAGATAGATAGATAGATGATAGATAGATAGATAGATGATAGATAGATAGATGATAGATAGACAGATGATAGATAGATAGATAGATGATAGATAGATAGATGATAGATAGATAGATGATAGATAGATAGATGATAGATAGATAGATAGATAGATGATAGATAGATAGATAGATAGATAGATAGATAGATAGATAGATAGATAGATAGATGGACAGATAGATAGATAGATGATAGATAGATAGATAGATGATAGATAGCTAGATAGTTAGATAGATAGATAGATAGACAGATGATAGATAGATAGATAGATAGATGATAGATAGATAGATGATAGATAGATAGATGATAGATAGATAGATAGATAGATAGATAGATGATAGATAGATAGATAGATGATAGATAGATAGATGATAGATAGACAGATGATAGATAGATAGATAGATGATAGATAGATAGATGATAGATAGATAGATGATAGATAGATAGATAGATGATAGATAGATAGATAGATAGATAGATAGATAGATAGATAGATAGATGATAGATAGATAGATAGATAGATAGATAGATAGATGATAGATAGATAGATAGATAGATAGATAGATAGATAGATAGATAGATAGATAGATAGATGATAGATAGATAGATAGATAGATAGATAGATGATAGATAGATAGATAGATAGATAGATAGATGATAGATAGATAGATAGATGATAGATAGATAGATGATAGATAGATAGATAGATAGATAGATAGATAGATAGATGATAGATAGATAGATAGATGGATAGCTGATCAGGGTTCAGTGTGGAGGTTCTTACTGTGGACTGTGACTCTGACTTACGTGATCTGGGGTTTGCTGGCCTGTCTTCTGCAGGGCGATGATGGCGGTACGGAGGGGGTAACCGCGGGCAGTGATGACCCCTAACAGGTCTCTCTCCTCTGAACTCAGAGCTGACAGGAGCTCTGCTGACGAGTCCAATCCAGAGACAGGGAGGCCGTGACAGGATGAGTTTCTACAGTCTGGGCTGAGAGGCTTCTACAAACCAATAGACTGTAATGAGTGTGTGTTCACACAGACAGGTATTAGGGTCTTCTCTGACAGCAGATGTGACCTGAAGACTTCAGACTTGCTAATCCTGATGAACGTATTCTAATCTGGCTGGATTCAGGGGCAGACTTTACACAGGCTATTTTTAGAGTGAAGATCCCCTTGAAAACCCTTTTAGTCATGGGAACTGAAAAAGAACTGGATAGTTAGGATTGTATTCCTCTTCTCTCTAATGCAGTTTGGTACTCAGAAACAGAATTAAAAGACAATTACAGGCTGTCCAACATCAATATAAATACAGACAAACTAATTCTGCTGTGTCGGCATGGAGGGTATGTACCATAAGATAGAGAGCTCTCTCTGTCCCTGGCTTATGTGTGGAGGTTAAAAGTAGAGCTCAGGAGAAAGTAATGCCCTGAGCTCTTGGCTGTATTCATAGTGAGTCCCTGCAGACCAGAGAGAGGGCTATCTATGCTACAGAGCATTAGCTTTCTCTCCACAGGATACATGGACCACATAACAGAAGGCTGTCCAGGGTAAAGCATGGTGACAGAAGCATCTCAAGGTTTGTCATGAAAGCTGTTGGTCAAATCTCACATTACAATATGGAAGGATGTTTATTAGTTCTTGTTTATACAGTGCAGTCACCAACATTTTGTCACTGTTTATATCAGCACAATGGTTTGGAAATGAAACTCTATAATGTTAAAGAGCAACATGCACACTGAATTAAAAAACATTCTGTACTTATTGTTTCCTGAAAACGATCATTTGAAAAGCAGAATATAGG
Organism: Chaunax sp. Z400; assembly: GCA_037577475.1. Classification (NCBI taxonomy): domain Eukaryota; kingdom Metazoa; phylum Chordata; class Actinopteri; order Lophiiformes; family Chaunacidae; genus Chaunax; species Chaunax sp. Z400. The sequence continues at coordinate 6,648,743 of CM075184.1, forward strand.
CAGAATTTCAGATGAGAAAGTATGAACACTTTTTTTTCCACAGGTCATGTCCATTTTTGGCACATAAGGCACTGTATGTTCCTAATTTTGCTTCAGATCATTACATATAATTTGGAACTAGAATGGCACTCAGTAGAGCCCAATAATCACTTTTAATACAATGATGCCTGATTAAAAATCAAACTCAAAGATATGATACTTCAAAGTCATTGATGCCTAATTGAATTCCCACCATTTCACCTGCACATTGGTGGTAGTTGTAGGTTTTTGTTACCATCATGCAGCAGAAAAATGACCTCCTTATGAAAATCAGCTAGATCCAAATTTTTATTTGGATCCAAATTTTTATTTGGATCCAAATTTTTATTTGGATCTGCACCAAATTGTTCACTGTCATAGAAACCAGCCCCTGAACATTTTCATCAAGATCCACATATTCCATTTATTCCAATTTTAAGATCTGTATTTTATTTTTCAGTGGAATTATGTTCAACTTTTTCAAAAAATAAAGGTTTCAATACCATGCTTTTTGAATTTTATGTTTCATATTCAATTCGAAATTGAATGATTCAATGCTGAATGTCACTGTTCTATAGGCTCATAACTCAGGTGTTTACTTGATGATGTCAGAGGGTGAGGAGGGGCGGAGTCGATCCCTGTTGTTGTGGTTTGAGATGACTTATTGAATTTTAAGTTAACTTCCTGTTTTTCCTGGAAGTGTCTGACAAACAGTTTTATTGATCACTGTCTTGGAATGAAGTTGGATCAATATTTTTTTTTAAAGTAGGTTGGATTTAGTAAACTGCTTTTGCCATGTTAGCTTAGCTTAGCTTGCACATTTCTGTGGGGGGTGGCGGCAGTGTTGATGAAGTGTTACTGGTTGTATATTTCACTGTTACTCACAGGTTGTTTGTAAAGTGTGTACCATTAATTCTTACCGTGTGCGTTGTGATGTTTGGGAGCCTGTCGACTCTATTGGCTCTGGTGTTGGGGGCTCTGTTGTCTGAGGTTCTGAGTGAAGATGAGATCTTGGACTGGCCATCTGTACTGGGATCGTGGTGTATGGTTGTGTCCAGCACTGAGAGGGAGCTCTGTCGTAGGTTCTTCCTGCGCTGGTGTGGCAGACTGCTGAGGCAGGCCGGAGGGTTCAGGAGGTCTGGCACGAAGGCTCTCTGTGCTTTGCCCTGACCACGCTGACCTGAGGCAGGAGAATTCTCTCCACCTGAGCATGCTTTCTCTGTGGAACTCTCTCCTTTGTCCTCAGAGTCTGAGTTGACTGACTTGGTGAACAGGACGGCAGGGTTGAGGCTGTTTGAGCGTGGCCGAGGATTGGGCTCCCAGAAGTCGGAGCAGTGCCGGCTCGCCAGGCGGCTCTGCTGTGGGCTGCTGAACATCATCCAGTATGGTGGACAGGATGGCACCAGTCCTGATGAAGAGGAGAGGTGAGGCTGATGCTGGCTGGTGAGGCCACTCTGAAGTCCAGTTAACACCCAGTTCGCCAGGCTGAAGTCATACTGTCATAAGGACAAACATCATGTTAGTGTTCTACCCATCAACTACACTGCTTTCCTTTTCCCTTATATCATGATTTCAACATTCTTCACTACAGTAGCATGGTGGCTAAGTGGATGTCATTGGAGTCATTTTGTTTTTGTCAGAAATGAAATGTCTCTACTCCTGTTACATGATGAAACTTCGTATCTCAGCACACCATATTAATAGAAACATAGATTACCTCATCTGCTGGATCAAACACATTCACTATATTGGCACAACACAAGTAAATGGGGTCACTGCATTTTTTTATACTGTAATGTTTATATCTTTCCATAGTTGTCTTTATATTTAAAGGGTTTATGATCCGGGTTGAGAACAAAAATTGTCTCCAGTTATTTAAAATCTACTTAGAAAAATAAAATAATTCATGCAGAGGGAATTATAAAAATTCACATTTGTCAGCTATGAATTTGGATTATGTTTCTTGTTTAACGGTTTCTATTTATTTTTATTTTTTTTAAATATCCGTCTGCACGTATACTTAAGGTTTGTGCCAAGATTAGGTAAAAAACATTTCTTTAAAATACATGCAGTTTGATCTTGCAGCAGATAATTAGTATTTCTGTGCTTGTGAGTGTGTATGTGTTCTACACCAGACCTCTTTGAAAGACTAGCCTGTTACATTTTATTTGGAACTAACACCTATCTCTCATCAAAGAGGGCATGATCCACCATGAGTGAAACAGGGAGACAAAACAAGACAAACAGGGACGAGAGGACAGGCAGTAACACCAATGAGCTGTGTCGTGGTTTGTGTTCCATGCACCCTCATCCAGCCCAGAGCCTAAAGAGTCCCGAGAACCGAATACAGAGCAGTGAGGTTGGGCACAAACAAGCTCAGCAGCCACTGGTGGCTCCAATCAACACTGAATATCGGGTCGTATAGTAGAAGCTGGTGTGTTGAGCTGGGATCATGCAGCAAAGCCCACACCACCACACGGTTTCTATTTTAATATTTCCTATAGAATACTTACACTGCACTATATTTTTACTATATTTTCATCATCTGATGAAATCATCATTTCATCAGATGATGAAAATATAGTAAAAATATAGTATATCTGAATTTCCTCTCTGGGGATCAATAAAGGTATATCTATCTATCATTATCTAATAACTCACTGCATTGTATCATTATTTTTTGATTTGAATTTGTTTTGTTTCATTTGTTTCCATGTTTTAAAGTGAGCAGTGTTATGACCTGGATCACAATATTTATGCACATTCCATTTGGATTAAATCATATTCTAAAGAGATTACCGACTGTTATCAAAGGAAAAACCATGTGACTGATGATGTCCTAATGGACCACAGCAAGGACACATATTCATTAAGATCAATAACTGTCGATAAGATCAGTAACTGCTCAATGACAAGCTGAGTCCCAGTTTTTCAGATGCATTAGATACGTTTTGAACATGGCAGTAACATGGAATCACCTTTTAAATTCATATGGTGAACATGTAAGCAAATATTTTTAACACACACCAACGTTGGAGGAGTGGCCACCCTGACATGAAAGTACAGGTGTGAGGAAGATAGAGACACACTCATAGCAAACATCAACCAATTCTATTCACATATTCAGAAGTAAAAGAGAAACATGATCATTCCACATTCCACAAATCCACATTGAGTAATCTCTCTTTATTTAGCTCTGTTTTCCAGTAATCTCTCTTTTATAGCTTTGTTTTCTGGTAATCGCAAATTTTTCTTTTTTAGGTCCGTATTTCCTCTGTTATCTGTAACATCTGTCTCTTTAGCAGCTAAATGCTCCACTATGTTAGTGACTGTGTCTGTCTGCTGTGCTGCTCAGCAGGCAGTGTAATCTGATTGTTCACCTCATGTGCCCCTACATTATCCTGAAATATGATTGGCTACCTGCCCAGTTAGAGGTGGGGCCTTAGTGTGAAGCGACTGCTTGAGTAATATTATCGAATGTACATTGTTTTCTTTTGTACATGGCCTTCTTTTGGTAGTAATATGTTTTTGAGCACTTAAAGAATAAAGTATGAATAAAGTTTAAAAGCCTTGTATTATATTTGGTAGGACTATTTATATTCTAAATACATTTATTATAAGTAGCTTTTGCTGAATGTAAAGCAATGTAAAAAAAAACAATTAAAAATGTAAACACAGGAATAAAACAATATTATGACACTTCATAAATGACTTTAAAAACAACTGGAATACTGTAAAAACTATTATTCTATCAAATATTCATTCAAATAGGTAGACAAAATACTTTCACCTTGGCCTACTTTATTGTTACCACAAAGTGAGAATGACTGAATTAGGAAATGACCTTAGGCTCATTGCACCACAAAATTTTCATCTTAGTCTTTCAATAACTTTTTGAGATATCTGATACACAGACAGGCAAACAAATATGGATGATCATGAAATGAACATCTTTCCATATTGTAATGTGAGATTTGACCTACAGCTTTCATGCTTGGTGACAGAAGCAAACCTTGAGATGCTTCTGTCACCATGCTTTACCCTGGACAGCCTTCTGTTATGTGGTCCATGTATCCTGTGGAGAGAAAGCTAATGCTCTGTAGCATAGATAGCCCTCTCTCTGGTCTGCAGGGACTCACTATGAATACAGCCAAGAGCTCAGGGCATTACTTTCTCCTGAGCTCTACTTTTAACCTCCACACATAAGCCAGGGACAGAGAGAGCTCTCTATCTTATGGTACATACCCTCCATGCCGACACAGCAGAATTAGTTTGTATTTATCTTCAAGTTGGCCATAAATCAGCCTGTAATTGTCTTTTAATTCTGTTTATAAATGTCAGTGCTGTGTTAGTGAGAAGAGAAAATGATGTTTTCAGGGACTGCACTCTGAAAACAGACTGTGTAAAATTAAAGGTTCATCCGGATTAGCAGGTGGGATGTCTTCACGTCAAATCTGCTCTCAGTGTTACAGAAAAAACCCTCAAATTAGATTAAACGTACCTGAGTAAGTAGTGCTGGTTCCTCCTGTGTTAACACACACGGTGATTACAGTCTGTTGTTCATTGTTCCAGTAAGTCCAATAGTCAGTCTTGTATCTCTGGTGTCAGTACAAAGAGATTGCTAATAGGAACATATTAATTATAGCAGTTTGAGGAAATCACTTCCAATGAAGTCGCCTGTCTGAGGTCTGCAGCTCCGCTTTCATTCTTTACACATGTCAATCACATCATGTCAGCTAAAAATGTCAGCCAATCATATGCATTCACCCAACTGTACACTACTAATCTTGTTATTGATGAAATCATGTGACTTCACAGACTGGATTCAAACAAACAGTTGCCCATTTCAAAATGTAATTAAAAAACAATGGAGAAGAGTCTCTGTTCCAGCACCGTTGTAGGATCTCAGTGTAAAAGAGTGACAGCTGACACGTATGACCAGCTCAGCTGGATGTGTGTATAAAACGGCTCTGCCTACATGACCCTTCCTTTTTATTAACTTTTATAATATTGTCAAGGGTTGCCTCTCCCGTCTGATCACCATCTCACTCCCTATTCCTCTCCTCACACGGCCTGCCATCGCATAACACAGGAGAGGAAATACTGTGGATGGACATGTAGAGTCGGTGACGGGGGGGAGAGGAGAGATGGTTAAAAAATAATGAAAATAATTAACAGACCTGTGGTCTATTGTTGTGACTCAGGGAGGAGAAAGTAAATGGCAGAGTCTCATACCTGCACACAAAGACATGTGCAAGAAGTGCATAAAAATAATCTACAGAAAATGGTTCAAACACACGGCTGACAGTTGGTGTTTGTCAAAAGCATTTTTTTATTCATCTTTTAGTCAGACCTCATTTTATTTTGCACCAAGGCGATCAATGAAAATGTTTAGTTAACACATTTATTGACCCATGTGCAACCATATCAGTCCCATCCTGGAGACCTGCATAACTTTTCGGCTGTAATAACTTCAAACCAGACCCAAACAAAAGACTCTCTAAATGCAGCTTCAGCAGCATCACAACTAATCAATGTTGATACTGTGGATAAATGAGTAATGACACAATACATGCTTTGAGTTAGATATAGCTTTGCCGTGTTCAACCCGGATGACTGCAGAGGATGATGGGTCACATTATACATACTTAAGGCACACGGGTCTGAAGAGGAGACCACACTCACCTCTGTCTCCTGCAGTATGGTGAGATAATCAGGGATTAGAACTTCGACATCTTCTCTGACACCCTGTGAGGCTCCTTGTGGCATCTTCAGAGGGACACCATCCATACTGCAGAGTGAACAGAGACACACACACTCCAGTGTAAGTATGTTAATTAAACATATCTCTCTCGCAGTGGTGAAAGTGTGCGCACCATGTGTAGAGGCTGCAGTCCTCGTGCAGCGTCTGTAGGTTCGATTCCCACTCACGGCCATTTGCCGCATGTCTTCCCTTCTCTCTGTCCCCCCATTTCCTGTCAACATCTTCACATGTCCTCTACGATTAAAGGCAAAATGCCCCCCAAAAAAATAACTTAAAAAAAAACTAAACATGCATCTTGAATATCACCTTCTTCTTTAAGTCAAATCTGGCATGATACACATATTTTTAGGTTCACTCTGACTCTCACTTCATTGTCTAAGTCTTCATAATTCTGCTTAGAGAAATTGCAGAAAAGAATATTTAGAGCTTTCCTGAGAATCTTCAGGTTTTAGTACCAAAGTAATGAGTGAAATGTGTCTGTGCATCCAAAGAACAACCTGAGTGACAGCTCCAAATGAAAAAATGTTCAATCCTACTTTGAGTTATGGCAATAAAGGTAATGGCTGAAGCTGAAAAAATCAGCATCTTTTAGGAAGCCCCAGCTTAAAAGTTTAAATGAATCAACAGTGTACAGCATGCGGGAAAAGCTTCCAACATTGAAATTATGTGTGACGTTGTGGGGGGGTCTTAACGAGCCCTTTAGCCCATCCTGAATGTCACTACTATCGTGTGTGAAGTCTGGACCAATCACATCAGCCCATTTTACGGTGACCCAAACACGTTAAGGTATGGATGTGATCTATGGGGTCTCTCCTCTGTGGGGTCCCTCCTCTGTGGGGTCTCTCCTCTGTGGGGTCCCTCCTCTATGGGGTCCCTCCTCTATGGGGTCTCTCTTCTGTGGGGTCTCTCCTCTGTGGGGTCCCTCCTCTGTGGGGTCTCTCCTCTGTGGGGTCCCTCCTCTGTGGGGTCCCTCCTCTGTGGGGTCTCTCCTCTGTGGGGTCTCTCCTCTGTGGGGTCCCTCCTCTGTGGCGTCTCTCCTCTGTAGGGTCCCTCCTCTGTGGGGTCTCTCCTCTGTGGCGTCTCTCCTCTGTAGGGTCTCTCCTCTGTAGGGTCCCTCCTCTGTGGGGTCCCTCCTCTGTGGGGTCTCTCCTCTGTGGGGTCTCTCCTCTATGGGGTCTCTCCTCTATGGGGTCTCTCCTCTGTAGGGTCCCTCCTCTGTGGGGTCCCTCCTCTGTGGGGTCTCTCCTCTATGGGGTCTCTCCTCTATGGGGTCTCTCCTCTGTAGGGTCCCTCCTCTGTGGGGTCCCTCCTCTGTGGGGTCTCTCCTCTGTGGGGTCTCTCCTCTATGGGGTCTCTCCTCTATGGGGTCTCTCCTCTGTAGGGTCCCTCCTCTGTGGGGTCTCTCCTCTGTGGCGTCTCTCCTCTGTAGGGTCTCTCCTCTGTAGGGTCCCTCCTCTGTGGGGTCTCTCCTCTGTGGCGTCTCTCCTCTGTAGGGTCTCTCCTCTGTAGGGTCCCTCCTCTGTGGGGTCCCTCCTCTATGGGGTCTCTCCTCTGTAGGGTCCCTCCTCTGTGGGGTCTCTCCTCTGTGGGGTCTCTCCTCTATGGGGTCTCTCCTCTATGGGGTCTCTCCTCTGTAGGGTCCCTCCTCTGTGGGGTCTCTCCTCTGTGGCGTCTCTCCTCTGTAGGGTCTCTCCTCTGTAGGGTCCCTCCTCTGTGGGGTCTCTCCTCTGTGGGGTCTCTCCTCTATGGGGTCTCTCCTCTGTGGGGTCTCTCCTCTGTGGGGTCTCTCTCTCCTCTTGTCGTAAAACAGCTACTTTTAACAGTACTTTAAGTAATAAATACAAATTGAATCTGTTAACATTAAGTTCATCTAATATTTGTTATTATTTGTGCAGAAAGTGTAATCACATGACTTTTAGAGAGCCTGCCTGCATTCACCTCTGCCTGTCTGTATGGGTTGAGTGTGTTGTACAATGATGAGTGAATCATGCAGGGACAGATCAGAGATCACAGCACTGTCATCCTGCTCATGGTACAAACACAGACCCCTCACACATACCGTGGATGCATATAATACTGGTGAGAGAATCAGAAGGCATCCGTGATGTAAATCTGCTCAGTGTCCTGCTGTCCAGTGGAAACTAATCACATCTCTGCTCCAGTAACACCAAAACACCAACGAGCCAGATGGTCCAGAACCATCAACAGCAGAGAGGACACCTGCTCCTTAAGCTCAGTGTGTTGTCTCTTCTGGACAAATCACATGATCTGTATGTGATCAGTTCCAAGAGGCCCAGTCAAGACTTCACCACAGAAAAGTAATCACAATCATTCTCATACTGAAATAAGAAATACACAAAAAATATGCAGCATACAACTGAAACATATTTAAGGTTCCAAAATGATCTGAAGATCTGCACCATCAGGAACATCTTTTAAATCCCTTCTTGAAACAACCCTTCTATAAATAAGTCTTATTAGTGGTAGACTAAAGCTTTATGTGCACAGCTGAGATTTGGTATTTTACCACTTATCACTTACCACTTATGTCTGGGAGAAAAAAAGATCATTTGTTCACACAAACACATTGAATTGATTAAATCTGAATGATGTAGAAAGACTGAGTTGTCTGTTCATATTTGAACCATTTAGATTAGGTTCTTACCTAAAGAGCGGCTGGGAGAAAAAGATCTTTATCAGGAAAAATCATAGGTTTGTAGCAGCTTTCTTTTCTCTTTTCAGTAAAACTTCCACTGAAATATTTACTTTTTGTTGAAGAATTATGCTGATGCTTTATGTTGTAATTAATTTAATCTATTTTCTTCAATAAGTATCAGAATAACATTTATGTTTGACTGTGTCCTGTAATCCTGTATGGGATGGTCCAGAAATAAAAGATAAATTGTTTTAAAATGCGCTATAGATATAACACCTATTGATATTATCATACTTATTTATCCATAGACAGTTTAACTAAGGTATCTCCAGCTTTAATCAGTTTTACAAGTTTTATTTTTAAAAGGTTGGAGTAACGGGTGTAGATAGAATGTGGTATAATGTACAGCATGTCTTTCAATAAGTTGTGAAACTGTACTATTGAATCTCTAAATCTGAATATTGAAGAAAACAAATGTCAGCCTACCTGTTATGTTGGAGCTGCAGTCAAACACTCAAGTGTGTCCTTGATGCTATGCGTGACGCTGAGACTGAGACTGCTGGTTAAATTAGTAATCTACTGACCCACAATAACCCCTCACACACACACACACACACACACACACACAAACACAGGGCCTAAGAGACATCAGACAGATGGTTACAGTGTGATCCCGTTAGCTACAACGTGAGGGGCGAACACATCTTTACACAACATCCTCACATTATTCTTTAATAATGTGTTGACCGAATTTGGTCAACACATTATGTCTATTCAAAGACATAACGTCACGCAACACCCATGGAAAATATGATGTTCACCTTTAGAACAAATCAGGGGTGAACTGGAACCAGTCCAGCTATCACTCCACACACCCTAACATGGTCTTAGCTGGCCCTGAGTGGGTCACCCACTGGTTTCCAGGCCAAGTCCCTGAGGGACTGAGCTACTGACACCCCAAGAGCTGCAGTAATCAATATGTTTCTTATCAATAATGTACCAAATGACTGTGGTTAATGTGAAAGGGATTCATTTTAATCCCACGGAGGATTATCATGTGAGCTCCTCTTTTAGCCTCCTTCAGGCCACGACTTTACTATTTTGGTTCATGCTCACTGCTCTCAGAACAGTTTCCAGCTGTTCACAGAGTAAAAGCTGTAAAAAGCCACTATTATCAGCAGCAAATAGCCGACGTACTCATGGAGGAACAAGAGAAACTCAACACAGTGGAGCAATTGGCAGCCAAAGAGATCAATACTGACCCCTGGAGGTGGTGCAGAACTGACATGTGCTCACATAGACGTCAAAGGGGGCTTGAGCACCTGCCCTTTTTCTTGCATTGCATCAAGTTCTAATGTTGTTCTTATACATTTTCACAGGGAGTGAGGATAACAGGGTCAAACCTCCATGCATAATATAATCTGGAGAAAACTGCTATCAGGTGGAGCAGAGCTAACGGTGCATAGAAAATTCAAACAATGGATATTAAGTGTTCTCACGATGAAAATACTTGTTAAGCTCTTGTACGCTGTTGTATTTTCCTACTCATTTGCTTTTAAAATGTGTTTGTTTTATTTTTGATAACAACATTTTTCCCAGTTTAACGGGGCAATTGGTCGAGGATGAAAATGAGTAAGTTGTGCTGACTTCACTAGAAAGCACCAATATGACTGTCATTAAAACAAACAATTGAAAGAGTTTAATAAATGTTCATCAGAGACATATCATCAATGAAAACACAACTATAATACTGTTAAACATTTATTCACACAAAATGGAATTGTTGACATAAAAAGGTACAAAAAATGATAACTACAATATGAAAGAACAGACATTAAATTTAAAATTCTAAACGTATACATTTAACATTTTCATAATATTTTACTTTAAATAGTAATAAATAGCAATCCAATTCAGAATTAAAACACTTGGAAGAAATGCTCGATTTTTATTCACTGACACCTACATTTCCTGTGGTGGATGAGGAGAGAACACCTCCCCCCTCCCATCCTCACCACCTTCTACAGGGCCACAACAGAGAGCGTGCTGACAAACTGCATCTCTATCTGGGACGGGAACTGTAACGCGTCAGACCGGACGGCCCTGCAGAGAGTGGTGAGGACAGCGGAAAAAAATCATCGGGACCTCATTCCTGTTTGTAAAGGACCACAAGCGCTTCCTGTCTAAAGCCACCTGTGTGGTCAGAGACCCCACCCACCCCTGTCACAGACCGTTTACCCTCCTCACCTCAGGCAGAAGGTACCAAGGCATCAGGTGTAGAACAACCAGGTTCTGCAACAGCTTCATTCCCTCTGCCATCAGACTGCTGAACTCCCTCTACCTGCTCCACACACCCACATAAACCTACCTCATTATGTAACTATGTGCAATATTAAGTAACTATGTGCAATTATCTATGCAATATCCTGTGCAATATCCTACATTTAGTATTGTATTTATTTACGTAGTTTGACCAGGACAATTTTCTATTTTTCTATTTTTATCTTACTTTTGTGTTTTTCATACTTTTGTGTTTTTTGTTATTTTGTGATGAAGCCAAATGCAACTTAATTTCATTCTGCTGGGCACCTGTCTGGTGGATAGTCCAAATGACAAAGTTATCTTAAGTTCTCTTAAATTCTTAATTTATTTCTTGAGAAATTCCAGAAAATGTCAAAATATGCCCTACTGTATCTCACAATGTTAACAGAAAAAAATTAAAAAATAAAATCCTGGATCCACAACTGGATCTACCACAAAATCTAATAAACTCTTCCCTGGATCTAAGCCCATCCCTCCACAAAATTCCATTGCTTGGTTTGCTGAGGCTGATGAATTCTGTTTGTTACTTTAAAGAGGACAAAACTAGTTAGTCAAAATGATTTTATTGTTTTAAAAGCACTGAATACATTTTAGTTGTTTATCTCCCACCCAAAAAAAAGAAGAAGAAAAAATCACCCCTGAGTCCCACACAGAGTAATCCAGATTAAAAATAAAATGAGCTATACTTTATTGTTCCCATGGGGAAATTCTTTCTCTGCATTTGACCCGTCCCTGAGGAGCAGTGGGCTGCCTTTACGGCGCCCGGGGAGCAGATTGGGGTTCAGTATCTTGCTCTAGGATACTTTGACTTGTAACCCTGGGGGGAGTTGAGATCGAACCACTGACCTTATGATTAGTGGACGACTGCTCTTACTGCCTAAGCCACAGCCGCCCTTTACCCCTTCTTTTCAGGAATTACTGTCTAGTTGGGGTAGAATAGTGCATTTTTAGGGCTTAGCAAACACATAGTCTTTATAAAAATGTCATTTTCTACTTCTTTTCACACGTTTCTATGCCAAAAGGTTGGCCTTCTGTCTCAGTTTTGGAATAAATCTACAGATTACATCAGAACTATTCTTAACTGTGATACCGACTGGGGCACATTCTAAAATACCACACAGACTGGACCATACACCGTTACTGTGAGGCTCCTTGGTGCATTCTGTCAGAAACTGGTGCAGATACACATGTTTGGGAAATGACCAAAGATATGAAATGAGCATTTATAGCAGATCCTTAACTGGACAATTCCCACTCACTCCTCGTCAGATTGTTGGTTCTGCCTGCCTGACGTGTGTTTGACATGTTTTTGCATGATTTTGGATTTTTCGATACTTTTCTGCTGCTTCTGCTTCTGTTACTGTATGCGCCATATTGAAAATGAATATCTGTTGCTGTCACACGGCAGAAGGTTTTGATTTGGTGTTTCTTATTTACATCCTTCTAAACAACTGAAGAAGATGGATGTTACATCCCAGTCTGGGGGTGTGGGAACGTAACATAAAGATGAGACACGTAAAAGGGAGTCAAAGATAGTCGACAATTTATTGCCACAGAAGTGAATAATTATTTATAAATGCTACAAATAGGAGAGAGGTCAGTAAACTCCAACACAAAGTCCTCATGGTACTCCATCACCCCGGGTGTCTGGAAGGAAGCGCGGAAGAACCATTGGCCTGGGGGTGAGTTCTTGGACAGCCAGACGGCGCTGAACGTGGTCTTTTTCTGGTCAGACTCGCTGCTGCTGGTGGATGTAGAAAGCTCGACCCTTTTAGCTGGTGTAGGGCCATCTTCTTCTTCATCCTCCACCCACATAGTCCCCCGCAGATGACTGTCTATCACCAGGTTCAGCACTCCCCAGTCGGTGGAAGTCAGCACAGCGGCGAGGCTCGTTGTCTCAAATGTTTCATCTTCATCCAGCTGATAGATGCAGAGGTCACCGTCTCGTACTTGAACACATTCCCCCAGGATCCACGCAGCCTGTAGTTCTCTAAAGACCACTTCTCATGCAGAGACTCTGACGGCGGCATCTGGGTACGTAACTGAAAGACTTGCCGCTTTTTGGGAGTGTTGGTGATGGAAGTTGAGTCTCTAAAGACGGAGACGGGCGTCTCACTGATCACCAAAAGGGTGTCGGCAACATCATTTGCAAACAGATGTCCTCTTTGGAGCTGATACCTCTCAGTTAAAACAGATAACAAGCAGACAGGAGCTCTCACACATGGAAGGACATGGAGACTCCATATTAGACTCCTCTGAAATGAGTTTCTCTGATCCAATTTGTGTTTCTAATAGTTAAATCGTTCACTGAGCTGCTGTCTGCCCTTGAACAGCTGATTGGTCAAATTGTCAACCTGATCCCAGAGACATTTGTTCTCACTGGTCTCTGCAGCAAAGATGGCGATCATTGTGGGTGAGAAGTGTCCATCGTTCCACACTCATTTCATCAACATCATCAACTTTATTTAGAAGCACATTTAAAAAACAACAGAGTTGACCAAAGTGCTGTACAGACAATAAATAAGATAGACACACAATAAACTCATACACTACAATAAAAGACATGTACAAAACTCAAACTGCCAAGGAATAAAAATGGGTTTTAAGGCGGGATTTAAAAACTGGCAGTGAGGGGGCACTTTGGAGACACTGGGTTTTAAATATTTTTGGAAGGGGGCCAGGTCCATAAAAGGGGCAACATAGGCACCACTGGGTCCAAACACCACGACTTCCGTTTTGCTTTCATTTAAATTTAAGAAGTTTAGGGCCATCCAGGCTTTAATGTCTTTGAAACACTCAAACAACGGTTTTAAAGAGCTGGTATCATTCCTTTTCAAGGGGCAGGTAAATTTGGGAGTCATCTGCATAGAAGTGGTATGAGATGCCATGCCTCTTAAAAATCAACCCTAATGGGAGCAGATAGAGAGTAAAAAGAATAGGCCCCAGAATTGAACCTTGGGGGACTCCACATGGGAGTTGGGCAACGGACGAAACACAGTCACCAAGGCTTACAGTGAAACTTCTCTCTGACAGATAAGATCTGAACCACTCTAGGGCTATGCCTTTAATACCCACATAGTGCTCTAGGCAAGAGATGAGAATGGCATGGTCTACTGTATCAAAGGCGGCTGTAACATCTAAAAGCACAAGGATAGCAGAATTACCTGAGTTTGTGGTTAATAAAGAGAGCATTAAAAACTTTTAAAAGAGCAGATTCAGTGCTGTGAAGAGCTTTAAAAACAGACTGGAAGACCTCTAGAATGCCATGTATATTTAAAAAAGACTGTAATTGCAAGAGTACAGCTTTTTCCAGAATTTTGGACTTGAACAGCAGTTTAGAGATGGGTCTGAAATTTGAAAGGACAGACTTATCCAAGTTGGGTTTTTTAATTAACGGTTGTACCACTGCATGTTTAAAGTAGGATGGTACAAAACCAGCAGCAAGACATGGGTCATTTGGGTGTCCCGTCCGGGTACTTAAAAGTATACTGCATTTAGACATACTTAGTAGTGTAAACTCACGTATACAGGAAGTCTGTGATTTGGGACACAGCTAAGGTGATCTATGATGGAGGTCAAAATGTCTATGCTCCCCCTGTTGTAGGCCTCTGGTAACTGTCATAAAAACAACAGGACTGAATCAAAATGGAAACAAATTCTATCTAAAGAAAAACATCTAAAGGTCTAAAATGATGCTACGTTATGTGCTAGCTAGTTTTAGTTCAGTTCTATACATGGCCCACCCACTGATGACGCCATGAATGCTGGAAAAATGCTCATGTAGGCGGAGAGGCAAGCTAGAAGGCTCCAGCATGTCAACAAATACATGTCAATTAGACCAGAAGGGTGAGGCCTCGTAGCTCTGGGGTACCACGACTCCTTGTGTGGTTCAGAAACAGTGGGCTGGGTTGTGTACAGGAAGTGGGGGATGGAGATATTCAAAGAGTATAAACTACGTTTTTCTGGTGATTTGTAATCAGGGTGACATCCCAGCATCATTGTTTTTCATAACCAAACTGGAATTTAACCTGTAGTAATTCATCTCCAGCCTTTATCCAGTTCACCTGGCTCTAACCCTCTAATAATGTCCACCAGGAGCTCAGCACTCAGACCAGTAACTTTAAGCTGGAGGCTTCAACATGTCTGGAATCACTTTCATTTGCTATCTTTCTGAGTGACATCATTATATGGATGTCAATGTTGTGTGTGTTCAGTACGAAGCTAGTGTCAGGACATGGTTAGCTTAGCTTAGCATACAGACTGGAAGCAGTGGCAGCAGACATCCATCTCAGACCTTCTACAGCTCACTGATTAACATGTTGTGTATCTTGTTTGTTCAATTTCTACACAAATACAAAAACACAACAGGTTGCAGATTTAGGGGAAGTTATATATTATATATATACTTATTAAACTCATGTTTTGTTGCAGAGTGACTCAGTAACCATGGCAACAGTTACTGTCTTTGATTTCACACGGAACAAAAAGGTAGAAAAATAGATGTTGACTGGATTGTGGTCATTTCCCTGTTGTTCATCTCAACCATTGAAAATGACCTCAACTGATAATTTTTCACCTTCAAACATGACATCGTGGCCGAGCTCAGACTCCTGTGGACCAGGTAAGACTCAACACACTAAACTGTACATTGTGCTGAATACACTGGTCCTTAAATGTAACACAGGACAGAGCAGCTCTGTGTCAAGAAGGGACAATTCTTGTTAACATTGTTGAGAACATACAGTTAGTAAAGACCACTTAAATCTCTTTTCAAATACATTTAGTTAAATAAATGAATCAGTTGAAAAGGTCATAAAATCCTCAGTATTTAATAGATTTGTCTTCAAGTTAACACTGACATACAAGGACATTGTTCATGGTTCAGGTGTGCGTTTGTTCGTGTTGTGTTGATTCTTACAGACTGAATACACAGATTTCACATATTTTATCTCCATGTTTATCATCTTTCCTCACAGTTCCAGTACCAATACCTGAGGTTGAACCTGGGCTAAGTTTCCACAGCAGCTCTTCTCAATATTCTGTCCTGGAGATCAGTGGTGAAGGCCGCTTCGGTAAAGTGGCCAAGTGTAAAAATGTGGCAACCGGAGAGACCGTGGCTGTGAAGTTCTTCAAGAATGAACGTGACATAGAGAGAGAGGTAGGTTGTTGGAGTCCGTTTGATGAGTTTCATACTTAGATGTAATATTCTCCATCAGAGTATGTACTATGAACGCTTGTCATGTCTCTTTTCTCCCCAGGTGTTCATGTTGGAGGCCATCAGTGTCCTGGATCTGGACAAAACCAACATGTTGAAGTTTCTGGAGCAGTTTCAAGACCAGGGACTGACCTGTGTAGTGTTTGAGTTGCTGGACAGGAGTCTCCAGGACTGGCTCAGAGAACTTGGGTGGACACCATTGTTTCTGGAGTCCATCAGGCCGATTGCAAAACAGGTTTGTATTGTTGTAATCTTGAGACAATCAATTTTTCTACATTTCTACTAATTAGCATGGAAAACTGAATCTCCAATGTGTCCATTCTTGTCTGTCCCTGCAGCTGCTTGTAGCCCTGGACGCCCTGAAGACTGTTGATATCCTGCATACTGACATTAAACCTGACAACATCATGTTGGTTAACATGCAGGACCAGCCCCTCAGGGTGAAACTCATTGACTTTGGCGTTGCCCGTCAAGCCGCCGATATTTGCCCTGGTGTGACTGTTCAGCCCCTTGGATACAGGTATCTTCATCCTTCAAATCCCATCCGTTTATCTAAGAGAGTTTATGTCATTCTTTTAAAGATTGGTCCAGCAGATTTCTCATCTTTGTCTCTTGTTTTCTCTCCTCAGGGCTCCAGAAGTTCTCCTTGGCCTGCCCCTCACCGCAGCCATCGATGTGTGGGGAGTCGGCTGCGTCCCGGCCTACCTCTACCTCGGTTACCACCTCTTCACTTGCAAATCTGAATATCAGATGGTAGGCCAGCTACCTCGCACACATGTACACAACCAAGTGGAGATTTTATGCAGAAGTTCAGCTGATGTGACTCTGTTTTCTTCTTCTGCAGATGAAGATCGTAGTAGAAGTTGTGGGTCAGCTGGATGACCACCTGCTCCGTGCTGGGATGTACACCCAGCGTTTTTTCCTTGAGGAAAAAGCTGCTGAAGGACCAACATGGAGGCTAAAGGTAGAGTAACCATGTTCTTCTTTGTTTGAATTGATACAATCATTTTAGTTAAAGTCTTTTAGAATAGTTCTCATGCATTTTTTGTTTCTTTAGACCCAAGAAGAATACGAAGCAGCCATCGACCTGACAGAAGAAGATCAGATCACCAAACCTGACCTGCCCAGCTCTCTGGAAGGCCTGGTTCATGTAAGTACTCTCTGTTGTAGAAGTGAAGACTGAATCAGCTCTGCCTGTCTCTGAGAGGTATAGGGACTGGATCAACTAAACTGAAACTGTTTCCAAATCCAGATCTATGATAAAGACGATGACGCTGAATTTGAGGACAGGTTGGTCTTTGTAGACCTCCTGAAGCAGCTGCTCCATGTTGACCCGGATCAGAGAATCTCTGCCCGAGAAGCTCTGCAGCATCCATTTATCACCATGGAGCACCTCACAAAGAACCCTGACAGCGAAGCCTAGTAAGTGACTGTGTGTCTGGTAGTAGATCACGTATGGTTGGGTGGACTGATGGTTTGATTGATTGATTCACTAACTGATTGTCATTCTTGTTCCAGTCTAGCCATCTCCCAAGCCTCCATGAACGAACCCTGGAACTGTGATGGATATGTAGCTCCAGTCTCACATCATGATAATCCAGATGTCTGTTCCCCTGATGGAGCTCAGGATAAAGACACTCATGGAGATGAAGCAGCTGCTGGGCCATCTGATGGAGGAGAAGATCAACAGTCCAATGATGACATTTTGGCTGCCGGGTCTTCAGAAGGGGCTGAACCTCCAGGTTTTGCCCCTGATGTGTCAGCCTCCTCTAGTCGACCAAAAAGATTCTCCACAGGATTCGTCGATTCTTTAAATGGATCACGACTCCATTTTGTTGCTGTTTGCATCCCAGTGTGGAGGACTAATTGTGTTTTTGACATTTGTCATGTAAAATGATGAATAAAGTTGGTGTAAAATGATGTATATATCTCATGAAAAGTTATTATATTTCAATGTAAAATCATTTATATGTCTTGTCTAAGATGATGAATACAGTAATCTAAAATATGTACATAAATAGATAGTCAAATACAATAATAACATTTTATTTGGCAACCCAAATTAAATCTCCTGCGACCCACCTGTGGGTCACGACCCAGACCTTGGGAACCACTGTTCTAGCGTGTAGTAGTACTACTGGAGTACCACTGTGTTCCAGCGTGCAGTAGTGGTATTGGAGTACCACTGTGTTCCAGCGTGTACTACTGGAGTACCACTGTGTTCAATCGTGTAATAGTACTGCTGGAGTACCACTGTGTTCAAGCGTGTAGTAGTACTACTGGAGTAATACTGGAGTACCACTGTGTTCCAGCGTGTAGTAGTACTACTGGAGTACCACTGTGTTCCAGCGTGTAGTAGTACTACTGTACTACTCCAGTAGTACTACTACTAGAGATGCTAGAGATGGAAGTGTACTGCCCTCAGTGGATGATCAGAGAAGTACATTCTTCTATCGAATCGTTTTTTATAAATCTTTTTCACATTTATTACACTATGTGCAAAATTAAAGTCAAGCTCCAGTAAAAATCTATTTTGGTATTTACTACAATATATATATACATATATATATATATATATATATATATATATATATATATATATATATATATATATATATATATATATATATATATATATACATTAAATCTATCTTTAATGTTTCTGGTGCCACTATGTTGATCATTGAGGTGAGAAGTATCATTTCACCCTCAACCTTTAGTCTGTTTTGAGTGTGCCATCTGCATTTTGACATACTTAGTAGTGTGAACACACTGAGATTCACACTGCTGATAATTAAAACACACTCAAACTGACCAGGTTGATTATGGAAGTGTGTGATTTGGGACCCAGCATAGAACTGTCATCCAACAGCTGAAACATGGGCCGGATTGGACAGTGGACTTACAACAACCTCCATTGAGTTTTGTCATTAAAAAATGTATCGTGTATTGTGTAAACAAATTGATCTATAAATGTTCAAAATTGTGAAAGTATATGAATATTTGACAAGAACTAATGATGGTTAAATCTTAACTCAGTGAAAAGGGAAAATAATATTAACTCATATTTATATTATATTTTTATGATGGCTTTATGTCCTTTAGGTTACACAGTGTGAGGGCTTTTCTCATACAATCGATGTTGTAACTAATCAATGACATGTCACTAGAGAATATTTTTTCTTTTTGTCACAGTAATAATTATAATATTTAAAGGATTAATATGCAGAAACTAAATATTGTACCACTGCTGAACATTCCACTGCAGAAACGGTGACTACACTGTACGAATAATGGACAGAAGCGTATCACATTCAATTGAGAAAGAAAAACATTGCCCTGTTTTTCTGAATGAAGGAGATAATTATGTCATGAATTCATAAAAACAGGGCATTTTCTTTGTTAAGTGAATGCAATACGCTTCCGTAAGAATGGATGAATACTGTAACCAGCAAATAATTATACAGAAGATAAATAGCGACAGTCTAAAGCTGTAATGTGATGGACCCAGAGAGGAAAATATAATCCCAATAATAAAGATTTCTGTAGAAAATAATAAAATACAATTTTTTTTTTTAAATGTGAGGATAGGAGCGCCTCCTGGATTCAGATGAGTTTATTTGAGATGCTGTTTGGATAGGGATACAAGGAAACCCTTAAAAGTATTAAAATGGCTTTATTCTCACAGCATGGTCATGTTAGACCTTAAAATGCTAAACTCCAATGCACTGTGGCACAAAAGAAGGCGTACGCCACTATCTAGACAGTCCGTGGGATTTATGAAAAGCAAACTTGACGGGAGAATGTACGGTCCTCCACGACAACTCTGACCCATCCGTACGCACAGAAAATGGAGAAATGAGGAAACTACGACTCAGATGCTGAAAGGATGAAATGGAGAAACGGAGTGTGAAATTAATACCAGTGAAATAAATCCAAATATAACCACTCAAAGCCAATTTACAAAAGAATTATTAAACAGATATTTGATCCTCCCTGGAGAATAAATACAAACAGATATATCTGTCATTGCAAACGAACAGTCAGCTGTTTCTGTCATCATCAAACAACATTTATATCATGGGTGGATCCAGGGGCGGGCCAGAGGGGCACTGGCCCCAGCTGAAATCTGATTGGCCCCTGTCCTGTCACTTGTCTGTCTTTTTTTGGTTTGTTTACAACTTAAATACTTATCTGTGTCAAATTTTTCTCCTCTATACTGTTGTGTATGCTGTAATATAGTATATAAGTATTTTCTTTAATGTAAAAAAAAACATTATTTATTTTATAATTAGATAATTGGAAAAAAAGTGTCTTATGTTTTATATTTATTTATGCATCCTAGTTTAAAATGTAATCATTTCTAAACTTTTTTGATGTGCACAATGTGCTTGAAAAAGGCACAATTTGCACAATATATTCAATTATGTGTGTCTTTACTACAAGCAATGGAGCCAACAGCAAACAATGAATGACTGGTGAAATATTCTGTGTATACATCTTACTGAATAAAGAAATGTGCTTGAATGTTGGACATACAGTTGGCCCCTCTATGGCCCCTGATTTAGAAAAATTCCCGATCTGCCACTGCCTTAACCGGACACAATCATCATCATCATCATCATCATCCCCCTCTTGACCTGGACTGACTCATCAGAACTATTGTTAGCTGTGATACCGACAGGGGCACATTCTAAAATACCACACAGACTGGACCATACACCGTTACTGTGAGGCTCCTTGGTGCATTCTGTCAGAAACTGGTGCAGATACACATGTTTGGGAAATGACCAAAGATATGAAATGAGCATTTATAGCAGATCCTTAACTGGACAATTCCCACTCACTCCTCGTCAGATTGTTGGTTCTGCCTGCCTGACGTGTGTTTGACATGTTTTTGCATGATTTTGGATTTTTCGATACTTTTCTGCTGCTTCTGCTTCTGTTACTGTATGCGCCGTATTGAAAAATGAAATGAGGGTCTCTGATCCAATTTGTGTTTCTAATAGTTAAAACGTTCACTGAGCTGCTGTCTGCCCTTGAAGAGCTTATTGGTCAAATTGTCAACCTGATCCCAGAGACATTTGTTCTCACTGGTCTCTGCTTCCAGTTTGTTGGAGAGCTCAGCGATCTCCTCTTCCTGAGAGAACATGTCTCTCTGTGCTTGTTGGAGCTGATCTTTCAGCTCCTCCACCTGTTTTTCTAACTGCTGCTGTCTTAAGGACCTCTGTCGATCGAGGTCACAGACGAGATCATCAACCTCTTTCCAAAATGTGCTCTTCTGTTCAGGCTCTTTTGCTTCACAGATGAAGCTCTTCATCTTATGGTAAGCCCACTTGCCGGTGGACAGAGCTGTGAATATCAGTGCGGCCATCGCTGTTGGGTTCCTCTGGTGTTTTGAGAAATTGTGAGTCCTGGTCAAGAATCTAGTGTTTATATGTGCATTTACTTCATCATGATTTAACTAGAGATCAAAGGAATTCCAACAGCTCCGCCCCTTCTCCTCCTTGGTTACTGTTGCTCTGGCACCTACACACATAGACATCAAAGGAGGCTTGAGCACCTGCCCTTTTTCTGTTTTGCTTTGTTTTGATAAATAAATAAATATTTAAATAAATTTAAATAAATGAATATACTGTGTATGTATGCATGTTTTTATATATATATACAGTACCAGTCAATAGTTTGGACACAGTTTCCCATGCACTTGAATGGGAAACTGTGTCCAATTTTTGACTGGTACAGTATATATATATATATATATGTATATATGTATATATACATATTCTTGTTTGCACACAGCTTTCCTGTCAAACAAATATATTGATTAAATAAAAAATCTAAATATCAGGTGGGGAGATTAGACTTTGTCGAGTCCAATGCCCTCTCTACCCTCCCTCCCTCCGCGTCTCCTGCACAGCGGTGAGCACACAGTCACCTGCACTCTGCAGTCACTCAGACAGGCAGGCAGCACCTCCCAGCTCTCAGCTCCTGTCCCAGTTGTGGTGGTTTTTCTTGGCTTGTGTGGAGGTGAGTGAAGATGAACAAAGGACTAAGCTACCAGTGCCTCAGGTTTACAGCTAATTAGCCAAAAGACAAAAACAAATATAGTTAACTTGTGTCTTGCTAACTTACATGCATGACAACTCGCTAATGTAAGGTTTAGCTAAGGCAGTTTATCAACTGCATACAGGCTAATGTACTGTACTTAAGGGGAGATTTCCAAATAGAAGTAATACAGTAAAATTTGTATATAATATTGTTGTAAAATTCGCCACATTGATATGTCAATTAGGCATTAACTAATTAAAATGCACTAATATGCATACATTTGGCAAGGCACTGCAGATGAATAGGATAAAAACAATTTTTTAATTTAAACTGAAAACATATCACCACAGAACTTCCCCAGTTAATTACTTACATCAAGACAGCATTTATCCCTGAAATGTTCTTTTTAAATATGCAGACCAGCTTGTACAGATGCAAACAGACAGAGGGTAGTGAAACAAACACCATCTAAATTTGTATTTTGAAATTTTCTTTCCATTAGAGTGAAAGAAGACATGGAAGCAAAACAGTGGAAAATCTCAAAATTGACCAGTATATGAAAAAACAATGTTTTTGCCTGTAGAGTCCTGCCTTAAACAGTAACTGCATTATTTTGATTGTAGGCTCCTCATCTAATAATTGTTCATTCTACTAGTTTGTTGTATGCTGGTAGATCTTTATCAATACATGATACAGACAGCCCTCCCTCAAATGTGAAAGGAGGGAATTTAGGTGAACTGGTACTAAGTCCTTGTCACCATCTGTTATTATGCGTGTGTGTTTTCAGTTTTGTGTGATGATTTTTGTTGATTTTAAAGTGTTATTTTGTTGTTGTTGTTGCCCGCTCTTGTTATAAAGCTAGTGAAAACTAAAGAAAACCATTGTCTCTGTGTGAACTGATTGTTTTGTAGAAATCTGTTGAGTTTTAAACAATTGCGTAAAACTTTTTATAAATAATTACGAGAATTGCCCTTTTTCTCACTTCAGCCCCTGCCCCCCAAAATGTCTGTGCACGTCCCTGGTGCAGAATAAAAACAGAGCAAAACAGAGAGAATTGTGGATTTAAAATGAATCTGGTGACACAAACACAACCAGATGAATGTTAACTGGACGTGAATTAACAGCTGCTTGCTAACATGTTCAACATATAAAAGATACACCAGCTTTCTTCTGCACCAAACAGGTGGACAAATAAGATCCACTAAGATAGCATCAAAGAATTCTGTAAATAGAACTGAGCACATTCATTCTCCTCTAAGGACAACACCTATACTGAATACAAATAAAATATGCATTCACCATCCCCAGCAATAACAATTAAATGGTGAGTAATAAAACATGTTTTATGTCATTCAGAAATTATAATAGTAAAAAAGTTAGAAATAGTGAGAAATAAATAATAAAACTGTGCTAATAAAAACTGGAGGAATCACACAAGTACACATACTACTACCCTGGAACTGGTGAGAGACCAGTACTACTGGTTTAGTGTCAGAAAATGATTTCAGGGGGTGACACTGAGACTGCAGCTGTACCTTCATACCCTGACGCACCTGTGAGAGCCTGTGATTGGTCCAGACTTCACACATAGAATCCTTGTGAATGTTGTCTTTACTTTTTAGAAAATGTAATGTTTTAATCTTTGTTATTGTTTAAACATTAAAATTACATAATTCTACTATTTAGGATGGGTCAGTTGTTCAGGTGGGTGGACCCAGGCCAGGGGCCTCATTTATAAACGCTGTGTACGCACAAAAGAAGGCGTACGCCACTATCTAGGCAGTCCGTGGGATTTATGAAAAGCAAACTTGACGGGAGAATGTACGGTCCTACACGACAACTGTGACCCATCCCTATGCACAGAAAATGGAGAAATGAGGAAACTGCGACTCAGATGCTGAAAGGATGAAATGGAGAAACGGAGTGTGAAATTAATACCAGTGAAATAAATCCAAATATAACCACTCAAAGCCAATTTACAAAAGAATTATTAAACAGATATTTGATTGATCCTCCCTGGAGAATAAATACAAACAGATATATCTGTCATTGCAAACGAACAGTCAGCTGTTTCTGTCATCATCAAACAACATTTATATCATGGGTGGATCCAGGGGCGGGCCAGAGGGGCACTGGCCCCAGCTGAAATCTGATTGGCCCCTGTCCTGTCACTTGTCTGTCTTTTTTTTGGTTTGTTTACAACTTAAATACTTATCTGTGTCAAATTTTTCTCCTCTAAACTGTTGTGTATGCTGTAATATAGTATATAAGTATTTTCTTTAATGTAAAAAAAACATTATTTATTTTATAATTAGATAATTGGAAAAAAGTGTCTTATGTTTTATATTTATTTATACATCCTAGTTTAAAATGTAATCATTTCTAAACTTTTTTGATGTGCACAATGTGCTTGAAAAAGGCACAATTTGCACAATATATTCAATTATGTGTGTCTTTACTACAAGCAATGGAGCCAACAGCAAACAATGAATGACTGGTGAAATATTCTGTGTATACATCTTACTGAATAAAGAAATGTGCTTGAATGTTGGACATACAGTTGGCCCCTCAATGGCTCCTGATTTAGAAAAATTCCCGATCTGCCACTGCCTTAACCGGACACAATCATCATCATCATCATCATCATCCCCCTCTTGACCTGGACTGACTCATCAGAACTATTGTTAGCTGTGATACCGACAGGGGCACGTTCTAAAATACCACACAGACTGGACCATACACCGTTACTGTGAGGCTCCTTGGTGCATTCTGTCAGAAACTGGTGCAGATACACATGTTTGGGAAATGACCAAAGATATGAAATGAGCATTTATAGCAGATCCTTAACTGGACAATTCCCACTCACTCCTCGTCAGATTGTTGGTTCTGCCTGCCTGACGTGTGTTTGACATGTTTTTGCATGATTTTGGATTTTTCGATACTTTTCTGCTGCTTCTGCTTCTGTTACTGTATGCGCCGTATTGAAAATGAATATCTGTTGCTGTCACACGGCAGAAGGTTTTGATTTGGTGTTCCTGATTTACATCCTTCTAAACAACTGAAGAAGATGGATGTTACATCCCAGTCTGGGGGTGTGGGAACGTAACATAAAGATGAGACACGTAAAAGGGAGTCAAAGATAGTCGACAATTTATTGCCACAGAAGTGAATAATTATTTATAAATGCTACAAATAGGAGAGAGGTCAGTAAACTCCAACACAAAGTCCTCATGGTCCTCCATCACCCCGGGTGTCTGGAAGAAAGCACGGAAGAACCATCGGCCTGGGGGTGAGTTCTTGGACAGCCAGACGGCGCTGAACATGGTCTTTTTCTGGTCAGACTCGCTGCTGCTGGTGGATGTAGAAAGCTCGACCCTTTTAGCTGGTGTAGGGCCATCTTCTTCTTCATCCTCCACCCACATAGTCCCCCGCAGATGACTGTCTATCACCAGGTTCAGCACTCCCCAGTCGGTGGAAGTCAGCACAACGGCGAGGCTCGTTGGCTCAAATGTTTCATCTTCATCCAGCTGATAGATGCAGAGGTCACCGTCTCGTACTTGAACACATTCCCCCAGGATCCACGTAGCCTGTAGTTCTCTAAAGACCACTTCTCATGCAGAGACTCTGACGGCGGCATCTGGGTACGTAACAGAAAGACTTGCCGCTTTTGGGGAGTGTTGGTGATGGAAGGTGAGTCTCTAAAGACGGAGACGGGCGTCTCACTGATCACCTCGGTAAGGGCGTCTCTCTTGCGCCGGTTCAGTAACCTCGCTGATTTCCTTCGGCTTCCCGTCGTGCAGAAAGGACATGGAGACTCCACATTAGACTCCTCTGAAATGAGGGTCTCTGATCCAATTTGTGTTTCTAATAGTTAAAACGTTCACTGAGCTGCTGTCTGCCCTTGAAGAGCTTATTGGTCAAATTGTCAACCTGATCCCAGAGACATTTGTTCTCACTGGTCTCTGCTTCCAGTTTGTTGGAGAGCTCAGCGATCTCCTCTTCCTGAGAGAACATGTCTCTCTGTGCTTGTTGGAGCTGATCTTTCAGCTCCTCCACCTGTTTTTCTAACTGCTGCTGTCTTAAGGACCTCTGTCGATCGAGGTCACAGACGAGATCATCAACCTCTTTCCAAAATGTGCTCTTCTGTTCAGGCTCTTTTGCTTCACAGATGAAGCTCTTCATCTTATGGTAAGCCCACTTGCCGGTGGACAGAGCTGTGAATATCAGTGCGGCCATCGCTGTTGGGTTCCTCTGGTGTTTTGAGAAATTGTGAGTCCTGGTCAAGAATCTTGTGTTTATATGTGCATTTACTTCATCATGATTTAACTAGAGATCAAAGGAATTCCAACAGCTCCGCCCCTTCTCCTCCTTGGTTACTGTTGCTCTGGCACCTACACACATAGACATCAAAGGAGGCTTGAGCACCTGCCCTTTTTCTGTTTTGCTTTGTTTTAATAAATAAATAAATATTTAAATAAATTTAAATAAATGAATATACTGTGTATGTATGCATGTTTTTATATATATATACAGTACCAGTCAATAGTTTGGACACAGTTTCCCATGCACTTGAATGGGAAACTGTGTCCAATTTTTGACTGGTACAGTATATATATATGTATATATGTATATATACATATTCTTGTTTGCACACAGCTTTCCTGTCAAACAAATATATTGATTAAATAAAAAATCTAAATATCAGGTGGGGAGATTAGACTTTGTCGAGTCCAATGCCCTCTCTACCCTCCCTCCCTCCGCGTCTCCTGCACAGCGGTGAGCACACAGTCACCTGCACTCTGCAGTCACTAAGACAGGCAGGCAGCACCTCCCAGCTCTCAGCTCCTGTCCCAGTTGTGGTGGTTTTTCTTGGCTTGTGTGGAGGTGAGTGAAGATGAACAAAGGACTAAGCTACCAGTGCCTCAAGTTTACAGCTAATTAGCCAAAAGACAAAAACAAATATAGTTAACTTGTGTCTTGCTAACTTACATGCATGACAACTCGCTAATGTAAGGTTTAGCTAAGGCAGTTTATCAACTGCATACAGGCTAATGTACTGTACTTAAGGGGAGATTTCCAAATAAAAGTAATACAGTAAAATTTGTATATAATATTGTTGTAAAATTCGCCACATTGATATGTCAATTAGGCATTAACTAATTAAAATGCACTAATATGCATACATTTGGCAAGGCACTGCAGATGAATAGGATAAAAACAATTTTTTAATTTAAACTAAAACATATCACCACAGAACTTCCCCAGTTAATTACTTACATCAAGACAGCATTTATCCCTGAAATGTTCTTTTTAAATATGCAGACCAGCTTGTACAGTTGCAAACAGACAGAGGGTAGTGAAACAAACACCATCTAAATTTGTATTTTGAAATTTTCTTTCCATTAGAGTGAAAGAAGACATGGAAGCAAAATAGTGGAAAATCTCAAAATTGACCAGTATATGAAAAAACAATGTTTTTGCCTGTAGAGTCCTGCCTTAAACAGTAACTGCATTATTTTGATTGTAGGCTCCTCATCTAATAATTGTTCATTCTACTAGTTTGTTGTATGCTGGTAGATCTTTATCAATACATGATACAGACAGCCCTCCCTCAAATGTGAAAGGAGGGAATTTAGGTGAACTGATACTAAGTCCTTGTCACCATCTGTTATTATGCGTGTGTGTTTTCAGTTTTGTGTGATGATTTTTGTTGATTTTAAAGTGTTATTTTGTTGTTGTTGTTGCCCGCTCTTGTTATAAAGCTAGTGAAAACTAAAGAAAACCATTGTCTCTGTGTGAACTGATTGTTTTGTAGAAATCTGTTGAGTTTTAAACAATTGCGTAAAACTTTTTATAAATAATTACGAGAATTGCCCTTTTTCTCACTTCAGCCCCTGCCCCCCAAAATGTCTGTGCAAGTCCCTGGTGCAGAATAAAAACAGAGCAAAACAGAGAGAATTGTGGATTTAAAATGAATCTGGTGACACAAACACAACCAGATGAATGGTAACTGGACGTGAATTAACAGCTGCTTGCTAACATGTTCAACATATAAAAGATACAACAGCTTTCTTCTGCACCAAACAGGTGGACAAATAAGATCCACTAAGATAGCATCAAAGAATTCTGTAAATAGAACTGAGCACATTCATTCTCCTCTAAGGACAACACCTATACTGAATACAAATAAAATATGCATTCACCATCCCCAGCAATAACAATTAAATGGTGAGTAATAAAACATGTTTTATGTCATTCAGAAATTATAATAGTAAAAAAGTTAGAAATAGTGAGAAATAAATAATAAAACTGTGCTAATGAAAACTGGAGGAATCACACAAGTACACATACTACTACCCTGGAACTGGTGAGAGACCAGTACTACTGGTTTAGTGTCAGAAAATGATTTCAGGGGGTGACACTGAGACTGCAGCTGTACCTTCATACCCTGACGCACCTGTGAGAGCCTGTGATTGGTCCAGACTTCACACATAGAATCCTTGTGAATGTTGTCTTTACTTTTTAGAAAATGTAATGTTTTAATCTTTGTTCTTGTTTAAACATTAAAATTACATAATTCAACTATTTAGGATGGGTCAGTTGTTCAGGTGCGTGGACCCAGGCCAGGGGCCTCATTTATAAACGCTGTGTACGCACAAAAGAAGGCGTACGCCACTATCTAGGCAGTCCGTGGGATTTATGAAAAGCAATCTTGACGGGAGAATGTACGGTCCTGCACGACAACTGTGACCCATCCCTACGCACAGAAAATGGAGAAATGAGGAAACTGCGACTCAGATGCTGAAAGGATGAAATTGAGAAACGGAGTGTGAAATTAATACCAGTGAAATAAATCCAAATATAACCACTCAAAGCCAATTTACAAAAGAATTATTAAACAGATATTTGATTGATCCTCCCTGGAGAATAAATACAAACAGATATATCTGTCATTGCAAACGAACAGTCAGCTGTTTCTGTCATCATCAAACAACATTTATAACATGGGTGGATCCAGGGGCGGGGCCAGAGGGGCACTGGCCCCAGTTGAAATCTGATTGGCCCCTGTCCTGTCACTTGTCTGTCTTTTTTTTGGTTTGTTTACAACTTAAATACTTATCTGTGTCAAATTTTTCTCCTCTAAACTGTTGTGTATGCTGTAATATAGTATATAAGTATTTTCTTTAATGTAAAAAAAAACATTATTTATTTTATAATTAGATAATTGGAAAAAAGTGTCTTATGTTTTATATTTATTTATGCATCCTAGTTTAAAATGTAATCATTTCTAAACTTTTTTGATGTGCACAATGTGCTTGAAAAAGGCACAATTTGCACAATATATTCAATTATGTGTGTCTTTACTACAAGCAATGGAGCCAACAGCAAACAATGAATGACTGGTGAAATATTCTGTGTATACTTCTTACTGAATAAAGAAATGTGCTTGAATGTTGGACATACAGTTGGCCCCTCTATGGCCCCTGATTTAGAAAAATTCCCGATCTGCCACTGCCTTAACCGGACACAATCATCATCATCATCATCATCATCCTCCTCTTGACCTGGACTGACTCATCAGAACTATTGTTAGCTGTGATACCGACAGGGGCACATTCTAAAATACCACACAGACTGGACCATACACCGTTACTGTGAGGCTCCTTGGTGCATTCTGTCAGAAACTGGTGCAGATACACATGTTTGGGAAATGACCAAAGATATGAAATGAGCATTTATAGCAGATCCTTAACTGGACAATTCCCACTCACTCCTCGTCAGATTGTTGGTTCTGCTGCCTGACGTGTGTTTGACATGTTTTTGCATGATTTTGGATTTTTCGATACTTTTCTGCTGCTTCTGCTTCTGTTACTGTATTCGCCACATTGAAAATGAATATCTGTTGCTGTCACACGGCAGAAGGTTTTGATTTGGTGTTTCTTATTTACATCCATCCTTCTAAACAACTGAAGAAGATGGATGTTACATCCCAGTCTGGGGGTGTGGGAACGTAACATAAAGATGAGACACGTACAAGGGAGTCAAAGATAGTCGACAATTTATTGCCACAGAAGTGAATAATTATTTATAAATGCTACAAATAGGAGAGAGGTCAGTAAACTCCAACACAAAGTCCTCATGGTCCTCCATCACCCCGGGTGTCTGGAAGGAAGCACGGAAGAACCATCGGCCTGGGAGTGAGTTCTTGGACAGCCAGACGGCACTGAACATGGTCTTTTTCTGGTCAGACTCGCTGCTGCTGGTGGATGTAGAAAGCTCGACCCTTTTAGCTGGTGTAGGGCCATCTTCTTCTTCATCCTCCACCCACATAGTCCCCCGCAGGTGACTGTCTATCACCAGGTTCAGAACTCCCCAGTCGGTGGAAGTCAGCACAGCGGCGAGGCTCGTTGTCTCAAATGTTTCATCTTCATCCAGCTGATAGATGCAGAGGTCACCGTCTCGTACTTGAACACATTCCCCCAGGATCCACGTAGCCTGTAGTTCTCTAAAGACCACTTCTCATGCAGAGACTCTGACGGCAGCATCTGGGTACGTAACAGAAAGACTTGCCGCTTTTGGGGAGTGTTGGTGATGGAAGGTGAGTCTCTAAAGACGGAGACGGGCGTCTCACTGATCACCTCGGTAAGGGCGTCTCCCTTGCGCCGGTTCAGTAACCTCG
The DNA here is from genome assembly GCA_037577475.1 of Chaunax sp. Z400. Lineage (NCBI taxonomy): Eukaryota > Metazoa > Chordata > Actinopteri > Lophiiformes > Chaunacidae > Chaunax > Chaunax sp. Z400. The sequence continues at coordinate 6,679,449 of CM075184.1, forward strand.
CTGATTTCCTTCGGCTTCCCGTCGTGCAGAAAGGACATGGAGACTCCACATTAGACTCCTCTGAAATGAGGGTCTCTGATCCAATTTGTGTTTCTAATAGTTAAAACGTTCACTGAGCTGCTGTCTGCCCTTGAAGAGCTTATTGGTCAAATTGTCAACCTGATCCCAGAGACATTTGTTCTCACTGGTCTCTGCTTCCAGTTTGTTGGAGAGCTCAGCGATCTCCTCTTCCTGAGAGAACATGTCTCTCTGTGCTTGTTGGAGCTGATCTTTCAGCTCCTCCACCTGTTTTTCTAACTGCTGCTGTCTTAAGGACCTCTGTCGATCGAGGTCACAGACGAGATCATCAACCTCTTTCCAAAATGTGCTCTTCTGTTCAGGCTCTTTTGCTTCACAGATGAAGCTCTTCATCTTATGGTAAGCCCACTTGCCGGTGGACAGAGCTGTGAATATCAGTGCGGCCATCGCTGTTGGGTTCCTCTGGTGTTTTGAGAAATTGTGAGTCCTGGTCAAGAATCTTGTGTTTATATGTGCATTTACTTCATCATGATTTAACTAGAGATCAAAGGAATTCCAACAGCTCCGCCCCTTCTCCTCCTTGGTTACTGTTGCTCTGGCACCTACACACATAGACATCAAAGGAGGCTTGAGCACCTGCCCTTTTTCTGTTTTGCTTTGTTTTAATAAATAAATAAATATTTAAATAAATTTAAATAAATGAATATACTGTGTATGTATGCATGTTTTTATATATATATACAGTACCAGTCAATAGTTTGGAGACAGTTTCCCATGCACTTGAATGGGAAACTGTGTCCAATTTTTGACTGGTACAGTATATATATATGTATATATGTATATATACATATTCTTGTTTGCACACAGCTTTCCTGTCAAACAAATATATTGATTAAATAAAAAATCTAAATATCAGGTGGGGAGATTAGACTTTGTCGAGTCCAATGCCCTCTCTACCCTCCCTCCCTCCGCGTCTCCTGCACAGCGGTGAGCACACAGTCACCTGCACTCTGCAGTCACTAAGACAGGCAGGCAGCACCTCCCAGCTCTCAGCTCCTGTCCCAGTTGTGGTGGTTTTTCTTGGCTTGTGTGGAGGTGAGTGAAGATGAACAAAGGACTAAGCTACCAGTGCCTCAAGTTTACAGCTAATTAGCCAAAAGACAAAAACAAATATAGTTAACTTGTGTCTTGCTAACTTACATGCATGACAACTCGCTAATGTAAGGTTTAGCTAAGGCAGTTTATCAACTGCATACAGGCTAATGTACTGTACTTAAGGGGAGATTTCCAAATAAAAGTAATACAGTAAAATTTGTATATAATATTGTTGTAAAATTCGCCACATTGATATGTCAATTAGGCATTAACTAATTAAAATGCACTAATATGCATACATTTGGCAAGGCACTGCAGATGAATAGGATAAAAACAATTTTTTAATTTAAACTAAAACATATCACCACAGAACTTCCCCAGTTAATTACTTACATCAAGACAGCATTTATCCCTGAAATGTTCTTTTTAAATATGCAGACCAGCTTGTACAGTTGCAAACAGACAGAGGGTAGTGAAACAAACACCATCTAAATTTGTATTTTGAAATTTTCTTTCCATTAGAGTGAAAGAAGACATGGAAGCAAAATAGTGGAAAATCTCAAAATTGACCAGTATATGAAAAAACAATGTTTTTGCCTGTAGAGTCCTGCCTTAAACAGTAACTGCATTATTTTGATTGTAGGCTCCTCATCTAATAATTGTTCATTCTACTAGTTTGTTGTATGCTGGTAGATCTTTATCAATACATGATACAGACAGCCCTCCCTCAAATGTGAAAGGAGGGAATTTAGGTGAACTGATACTAAGTCCTTGTCACCATCTGTTATTATGCGTGTGTGTTTTCAGTTTTGTGTGATGATTTTTGTTGATTTTAAAGTGTTATTTTGTTGTTGTTGTTGCCCGCTCTTGTTATAAAGCTAGTGAAAACTAAAGAAAACCATTGTCTCTGTGTGAACTGATTGTTTTGTAGAAATCTGTTGAGTTTTAAACAATTGCGTAAAACTTTTTATAAATAATTACGAGAATTGCCCTTTTTCTCACTTCAGCCCCTGCCCCCCAAAATGTCTGTGCAAGTCCCTGGTGCAGAATAAAAACAGAGCAAAACAGAGAGAATTGTGGATTTAAAATGAATCTGGTGACACAAACACAACCAGATGAATGGTAACTGGACGTGAATTAACAGCTGCTTGCTAACATGTTCAACATATAAAAGATACAACAGCTTTCTTCTGCACCAAACAGGTGGACAAATAAGATCCACTAAGATAGCATCAAAGAATTCTGTAAATAGAACTGAGCACATTCATTCTCCTCTAAGGACAACACCTATACTGAATACAAATAAAATATGCATTCACCATCCCCAGCAATAACAATTAAATGGTGAGTAATAAAACATGTTTTATGTCATTCAGAAATTATAATAGTAAAAAAGTTAGAAATAGTGAGAAATAAATAATAAAACTGTGCTAATGAAAACTGGAGGAATCACACAAGTACACATACTACTACCCTGGAACTGGTGAGAGACCAGTACTACTGGTTTAGTGTCAGAAAATGATTTCAGGGGGTGACACTGAGACTGCAGCTGTACCTTCATACCCTGACGCACCTGTGAGAGCCTGTGATTGGTCCAGACTTCACACATAGAATCCTTGTGAATGTTGTCTTTACTTTTTAGAAAATGTAATGTTTTAATCTTTGTTCTTGTTTAAACATTAAAATTACATAATTCAACTATTTAGGATGGGTCAGTTGTTCAGGTGCGTGGACCCAGGCCAGGGGCCTCATTTATAAACGCTGTGTACGCACAAAAGAAGGCGTACGCCACTATCTAGGCAGTCCGTGGGATTTATGAAAAGCAATCTTGACGGGAGAATGTACGGTCCTACACGACAACTGTGACCCATCCCTACGCACAGAAAATGGAGAAATGAGGAAACTGCGACTCAGATGCTGAAAGGATGAAATTGAGAAACGGAGTGTGAAATTAATACCAGTGAAATAAATCCAAATATAACCACTCAAAGCCAATTTACAAAAGAATTATTAAACAGATATTTGATTGATCCTCCCTGGAGAATAAATACAAACAGATATATCTGTCATTGCAAACGAACAGTCAGCTGTTTCTGTCATCATCAAACAACATTTATAACATGGGTGGATCCAGGGGCGGGGCCAGAGGGGCACTGGCCCCAGTTGAAATCTGATTGGCCCCTGTCCTGTCACTTGTCTGTCTTTTTTTTGGTTTGTTTACAACTTAAATACTTATCTGTGTCAAATTTTTCTCCTCTAAACTGTTGTGTATGCTGTAATATAGTATATAAGTATTTTCTTTAATGTAAAAAAAAACATTATTTATTTTATAATTAGATAATTGGAAAAAAGTGTCTTATGTTTTATATTTATTTATGCATCCTAGTTTAAAATGTAATCATTTCTAAACTTTTTTGATGTGCACAATGTGCTTGAAAAAGGCACAATTTGCACAATATATTCAATTATGTGTGTCTTTACTACAAGCAATGGAGCCAACAGCAAACAATGAATGACTGGTGAAATATTCTGTGTATACTTCTTACTGAATAAAGAAATGTGCTTGAATGTTGGACATACAGTTGGCCCCTCTATGGCCCCTGATTTAGAAAAATTCCCGATCTGCCACTGCCTTAACCGGACACAATCATCATCATCATCATCATCATCCTCCTCTTGACCTGGACTGACTCATCAGAACTATTGTTAGCTGTGATACCGACAGGGGCACATTCTAAAATACCACACAGACTGGACCATACACCGTTACTGTGAGGCTCCTTGGTGCATTCTGTCAGAAACTGGTGCAGATACACATGTTTGGGAAATGACCAAAGATATGAAATGAGCATTTATAGCAGATCCTTAACTGGACAATTCCCACTCACTCCTCGTCAGATTGTTGGTTCTGCTGCCTGACGTGTGTTTGACATGTTTTTGCATGATTTTGGATTTTTCGATACTTTTCTGCTGCTTCTGCTTCTGTTACTGTATTCGCCACATTGAAAATGAATATCTGTTGCTGTCACACGGCAGAAGGTTTTGATTTGGTGTTTCTTATTTACATCCATCCTTCTAAACAACTGAAGAAGATGGATGTTACATCCCAGTCTGGGGGTGTGGGAACGTAACATAAAGATGAGACACGTACAAGGGAGTCAAAGATAGTCGACAATTTATTGCCACAGAAGTGAATAATTATTTATAAATGCTACAAATAGGAGAGAGGTCAGTAAACTCCAACACAAAGTCCTCATGGTCCTCCATCACCCCGGGTGTCTGGAAGGAAGCACGGAAGAACCATCGGCCTGGGGGTGAGTTCTTGGACAGCCAGACGGCGCTGAACATGGTCTTTTTCTGGTCAGACTCGCTGCTGCTGGTGGATGTAGAAAGCTCGACCCTTTTAGCTGGTGTAGGGCCATCTTCTTCTTCATCCTCCACCCACATAGTCCCCCGCAGGTGACTGTCTATCACCAGGTTCAGAACTCCCCAGTCGGTGGAAGTCAGCACAGCGGCGAGGCTCGTTGTCTCAAATGTTTCATCTTCATCCAGCTGATAGATGCAGAGGTCACCGTCTCGTACTTGAACACATTCCCCCAGGATCCACGTAGCCTGTAGTTCTCTAAAGACCACTTCTCATGCAGAGACTCTGACGGCAGCATCTGGGTACGTAACAGAAAGACTTGCCGCTTTTGGGGAGTGTTGGTGATGGAAGGTGAGTCTCTAAAGACGGAGACGGGCGTCTCACTGATCACCTCGGTAAGGGCGTCTCCCTTGCGCCGGTTCAGTAACCTCGCTGATTTCCTTCGGCTTCCCGTCGTGCAGAAAGGACATGGAGACTCCACATTAGACTCCTCTGAAATGAGGGTCTCTGATCCAATTTGTGTTTCTAATAGTTAAAACGTTCACTGAGCTGCTGTCTGCCCTTGAAGAGCTTATTGGTCAAATTGTCAACCTGATCCCAGAGACATTTGTTCTCACTGGTCTCTGCTTCCAGTTTGTTGGAGAGCTCAGCGATCTCCTCTTCCTGAGAGAACATGTCTCTCTGTGCTTGTTGGAGCTGATCTTTCAGCTCCTCCACCTGTTTTTCTAACTGCTGCTGTCTTAAGGACCTCTGTCGATCGAGGTCACAGACGAGATCATCAACCTCTTTCCAAAATGTGCTCTTCTGTTCAGGCTCTTTTGCTTCACAGATGAAGCTCTTCATCTTATGGTAAGCCCACTTGCCGGTGGACAGAGCTGTGAATATCAGTGCGGCCATCGCTGTTGGGTTCCTCTGGTGTTTTGAGAAATTGTGAGTCCTGGTCAAGAATCTAGTGTTTATATGTGCATTTACTTCATCATGATTTAACTAGAGATCAAAGGAATTCCAACAGCTCCGCCCCTTCTCCTCCTTGGTTACTGTTGCTCTGGCACCTACACACATAGACATCAAAGGAGGCTTGAGCACCTGGCCTTTTTCTGTTTTGCTTTGTTTTGATAAATAAATAAATATTTAAATAAATTTAAATAAATGAATATACTGTGTATGTATATACAGTATGTGTGTATATATATACATATTCTTGTTTGCACACAGCTTTCCTGTCAAACAAATATATTGATTGAATAAAAAATCTAAATATCAGGTGGGGAGATTAGACTTTGTCGAGTCCAATGCCCTCTCTACCCTCCCTCCCTCCGCGTCTCCTGCACAGCGGTGAGCACACAGTCACCTGCACTCTGCAGTCACTCAGACAGGCAGGCAGCACCTCCCAGCTCTCAGCTCCTGTCCCAGTTGTGGTGGTTTTTCTTGGCTTGTGTGGAGGGGAGTGAAGATGAACAAAGGACTAAGCTACCAGTGCCTCAAGTTTACAGCTAATTAGCCTAAAGACAAAAACAAATATAGTTAACTTGTGTCTTGCTAACTTACATGCATGAGCAACTCGCTAATGTAAGGTTTAGCTAAGGCAGTTTATCAAGTGCATACAGGCTAATGTACTGTACTTAAGGGGAGATTTCCAAATGAGAGTAATACAGTAAATTTGTATATAATATTGTTGTAAAATTCGCCACATTGATATGTAAATTAGGCATTAACTAATTAAAATGCGCTAATATGCATACATTTCGCAAGGCAGTGCAGGTGAATAGGATAAAAAAAAATTTCAAAAATTTAAACTAAAGCATATCACCACAGAACTTCCCCAGTTAATTACTTACATCAAGACAGCAGTTATCTCTGAAATGTTCTTTTTAAATATGCAGACCAGCTTGTACAGATGCAAACAAACAGAGGGTAGTAAAACAAAGACCATCTAAATTTGTATTTTGAATTTTTCTTTCCATTAGAGTGACAGAAGACATGGAAGCAAAATAGTTGAAAATCTCAAAATTGACCAGTATATGAAAAAACAATGTTTTTGCCTGTAGAGTCCTGCCTTAAACAGTAACTGCATTATTTTGATTGTAGGCTCCTCATCTAATAATTGTTCATTCTACTAGTGTGTTGTATGCTGGTAGATCTTTATCAATACATGATACAGACAGCCCTCCCTCAAATGTGAAAGGAGGGAATTTAGGTGAACTCATACTAAGTCCTTGTCACCATCTGTTATTATGCGTGTGTGTTTTCAGTTTTGTGGGATGATTTTTGTTGATTTTAAAGTGTTATTTTGTTGTTGTTGTTGCCCGCTCTTGTTATAAAGCTAGTGAAAACTAAAGGAAACCATTGTCTCTGTGTGAACTGATTGTTTTGTAGAAATCTGTTGAGTTTTAAACAATTGCGTGAGTGTGAGGGTATTAAAATAATTTGGTTATTAAGTCTGAGATGTGCTTCTATATTAAACTTTTTGTTTTAAAACTTTTTATAAATAATTACGAGAATTGTCCTTTTTCTCACTTCAGCCCCTGCCCCCCAAAATGTCTGTGCACGTCCCTGGTGCAGAATAAAAACAGAGCAAAACAGAGAGAATTGTGGATTTAAAATGAATCTGGTGACACAAACACAACCAGATGAATGTTAACTGGACGTGAATTAACAGCTGCTTGCTAACATGTTCAACATATAAAAGATACACCAGCTTTCTTCTGCACCAAACAGGTGGACAAATAAGATCCACTAAGATAGCATCAAAGAATTCTGTAAATAGAACTGAGCACATTCATTCTCCTCTAAGGACAACACTTATACTGAATACAAATAAAATATGCATTCACCATCCCCAGCAATAACAATTAAATGGTGAGTAATAAAACATGTTTTATGTCATTCAGAAATTATAATAGTAAAAAAGTTAGAAATAGTGAGAAATAAATAATAAAACTGTGCTAATGAAAACTGGAGGAATCACACAAGTACACATACTACTACCCTGGAACTGGTGAGAGACCAGTACTACTGGTTTAGTGTCAGAAAATGATTTCAGGGGGTGACACTGAGACTGCAGCTGTACCTTCATACCCTGACGCACCTGTGAGAGCCTGTGATTGGTCCAGACTTCACACATAGAATCCTTGTGAATGTTGTCTTTACTTTTTAGAAAATGTAATGTTTTAATCTTTGTTCTTGTTTAAACATTAAAATTACATAATTCTACTATTTAGGATGGGTCAGTTGTTCAGGTGGGTGGACCCAGGCCAGGGGCCTCATTTATAAACGCTGTGTACGCACAAAAGAAGGCGTACGCCACTATCTAGGCAGTCCGTGGGATTTATGAAAAGCAAACTTGACGGGAGAATGTACGGTCCTACACGACAACTGTGACCCATCCCTACGCACAGAAAATGGAGAAATGAGGAAACTACGACTCAGATGCTGAAAGGATGAAATGGAGAAACGGAGTGTGAAATTAATACCAGTGAAATAAATCCAAATATAACCACTCAAAGCCAATTTACAAAAGAATTATTAAACAGATATTTGATTGATCCTCCCTGGAGAATAAATACAAACAGATATATCTGTCATTGCAAACGAACAGTCAGCTGTTTCTGTCATCATCAAACAACATTTATATCATGGGTGGATCCAGGGGCGGGGCCAGAGGGGCACTGGCCCCAGCTGAAATCTGATTGGCCCCTGTCCTGTCACTTGTCTGTCTTTTTTTTGGTTTGTTTACAACTTAAATACTTATCTGTGTCAAATTTTTCTCCTCTAAACTGTTGTGTATGCTGTAATATAGTATATAAGTATTTTCTTTAATGTAAAAAAAAACATTATTTATTTTATAATTAGATAATTGGAAAAAAGTGTCTTATGTTTTATATTTATTTATGCATCCTAGTTTAAAATGTAATCATTTCTAAACTTTTTTGATGTGCACAATGTGCTTGAAAAAGGCACAATTTGCACAATATATTCAATTATGTGTGTCTTTACTACAAGCAATGGAGCCAACAGCAAACAATGAATGACTGGTGAAATATTCTGTGTATACTTCTTACTGAATAAAGAAATGTGCTTGAATGTTGGACATACAGTTGGCCCCTCTATGGCCCCTGATTTAGAAAAATTCCCGATCTGCCACTGCCTTAACCGGACACAATCATCATCATCATCATCATCATCCTCCTCTTGACCTGGACTGACTCATCAGAACTATTGTTAGCTGTGATACCGACAGGGGCACATTCTAAAATACCACACAGACTGGACCATACACCGTTACTGTGAGGCTCCTTGGTGCATTCTGTCAGAAACTGGTGCAGATACACATGTTTGGGAAATGACCAAAGATATGAAATGAGCATTTATAGCAGATCCTTAACTGGACAATTCCCACTCACTCCTCGTCAGATTGTTGGTTCTGCCTGCCTGACGTGTGTTTGACATGTTTTTGCATGATTTTGGATTTTTCGAAACTTTTCTGCTGCTTCTGCTTCTGTTACTGTATGCGCCACATGGAAAATGAATATCTGTTGCTGTCACACGGCAGAAGGTTTTGATTTGGTGTTTCTTATTTACATCCATCCTTCTAAACAACTGAAGAAGATGGATGTTACATCCCAGTCTGGGGGTGTGGGAACGTAACATAAAGATGAGACACGTACAAGGGAGTCAAAGATAGTCGACAATTTATTGCCACAGAAGTGAATAATTATTTATAAATGCTACAAATAGGAGAGAGGTCAGTAAACTCCAACACAAAGTCCTCATGGTCCTCCATCACCCCGGGTGTCTGGAAGGAAGCACGGAAGAACCATCGGCCTGGGGGTGAGTTCTTGGACAGCCAGACGGCGCTGAACATGGTCTTTTTCTGGTCAGACTCGCTGCTGCTGGTGGATGTAGAAAGCTCGACCCTTTTAGCTGGTGTAGGGCCATCTTCTTCTTCATCCTCCACCCACATAGTCCCCCGCAGGTGACTGTCTATCACCAGGTTCAGCACTCCCCAGTCGGTGGAAGTCAGCACAGCGGCAAGGCTCGTTGTCTCAAATGTTTCATCTTCATCCAGCTGATAGATGCAGAGGTCACCGTCTCGTACTTGAACACATTCCCCCAGGATCCACGTAGCCTGTAGTTCTCTAAAGACCACTTCTCATGCAGAGACTCTGACGGCGGCATCTGGGTACGTAACAGAAAGACTTGCCGCTTTTGGGGAGTGTTGGTGATGGAAGGTGAGTCTCTAAAGACGGAGACGGGCGTCTCACTGATCACCTCGGTAAGGGCGTCTCCCTTGCGCCGGTTCAGTAACCTCGCTGATTTCCTTCGGCTTCCCGTCGTGCAGAAAGGACATGGAGACTCCACATTAGACTGCTCTGAAATGAGGGTCTCTGATCCAATTTGTGTTTCTAATAGTTAAAACATTCACTGAGCTGCTGTCTGCCCTTGAAGAGCTTATTGGTCAAATTGTCAACCTGATCCCAGAGACATTTGTTCTCACTGGTCTCTGCTTCCAGTTTGTTGGAGAGCTCAGCGATCTCCTCTTCCTGAGAGAACATGTCTCTCTGTGCTTGTTGGAGCTGATCTTTCAGCTCCTCCACCTGTTTTTCTAACTGCTGCTGTCTTAAGGACCTCTGTCGATCGAGGTCACAGACGAGATCATCAACCTCTTTCCAAAATGTGCTCTTCTGTTCAGGCTCTTTTGCTTCACAGATGAAGCTCTTCATCTTATGGTAAGCCCACTTGCCGGTGGACAGAGCTGTGAATATCAGTGCGGCCATCGCTGTTGGGTTCCTCTGGTGTTTTGAGAAATTGTGAGTCCTGGTCAAGAATCTAGTGTTTATATGTGCATTTACTTCATCATGATTTAACTAGAGATCAAAGGAATTCCAACAGCTCCGCCCCTTCTCCTCCTTGGTTACTGTTGCTCTGGCACCTACACACATAGACATCAAAGGAGGCTTGAGCACCTGCCCTTTTTCTGTTTTGCTTTGTTTTGATAAATAAATAAATATTTAAGTAAATTTAAATAAATGAATATACTGTGTATGTATATACAGTATGTGTGTATATATATACATATTCTTGTTTGCACACAGCTTTCCTGTCAAACAAATATATTGATTGAATAAAAAATCTAAATATCAGGTGGGGAGATTAGACTTTGTCGAGTCCAATGCCCTCTCTACCCTCCCTCCCTCCGCGTCTCCTGCACAGCGGTGAGCACACAGTCACCTGCACTCTGCAGTCACTCAGACAGGCAGGCAGCACCTCCCAGCTCTCAGCTCCTGTCCCAGTTGTGGTGGTTTTTCTTGGCTTGTGTGGAGGTGAGTGAAGATGAACAAAGGACTAAGCTACCAGTGCCTCAAGTTTACAGCTAATTAGCCTAAAGACAAAAACAAATATAGTTAACTTGTGTCTTGCTAACTTACATGCATGAGCAACTCGCTAATGTAAGGTTTAGCTAAGGCAGTTTATCAAGTGCATACAGGCTAATGTACTGTACTTAAGGGGAGATTTCCAAATGAGAGTAATACAGTAAATTTGTATATAATATTGTTGTAAAATTTGCCACATTGATATGTCAATTAGGCATTAACTAATTAAAATGCGCTAATATGCATACATTTCGCAAGGCAGTGCAGGTGAATAGGATAAAAAAAAAAATCAAAAATTTAAACTAAAACATATCACCACAGAACTTCCCCAGTTAATTACTTACATCAAGACAGCAGTTATCTCTGAAATGTTCTTTTTAAATATGCAGACCAGCTTGTACAGATGCAAACAAACAGAGGGTAGTAAAACAAAGACCATCTAAATTTGTATTTTGAATTTTTCTTTCCATTAGAGTGACAGAAGACATGGAAGCAAAATAGTTGAAAATCTCAAAATTGACCAGTATATGAAAAAACAATGTTTTTGCCTGTAGAGTCCTGCCTTAAACAGTAACTGCATTATTTTGATTGTAGGCTCCTCATCTAATAATTGTTCATTCTACTAGTGTGTTGTATGCTGGTAGATCTTTATCAATACATGATACAGACAGCCCTCCCTCAAATGTGAAAGGAGGGAATTTAGGTGAACTGATACTAAGTCCTTGTCACCATCTGTTATTATGCGTGTGTGTTTTCAGTTTTGTGGGATGATTTTTGTTGATTTTAAAGTGTTATTTTGTTGTTGTTGTTGCCCGCTCTTGTTATAAAGCTAGTGAAAACTAAAGAAAACCATTGTCTCTGTGTGAACTGATTGTTTTGTAGAAATCTGTTGAGTTTTAAACAATTGCGTAAAACTTTTTATAAATAATTACGAGAATTGCCCTTTTTCTCACTTCAGCCCCTGCCCCCCAAAATGTCTGTGCACGTCCCTGGTGCAGAATAAAAACAGAGCAAAACAGAGAGAATTGTGGATTTAAAATGAATCTGGTGACACAAACACAACCAGATGAATGTTAACTGGACGTGAATTAACAGCTGCTTGCTAACATGTTCAACATATAAAAGATACACCAGCTTTCTTCTGCACCAAACAGGTGGACAAATAAGATCCACTAAGATAGCATCAAAGAATTCTGTAAATAGAACTGAGCACATTCATTCTCCTCTAAGGACAACACCTATACTGAATACAAATAAAATATGCATTCACCATCCCCAGCAATAACAATTAAATGGTGAGTAATAAAACATGTTTTATGTCATTCAGAAATTATAATAGTAAAAAAGTTAGAAATAGTGAGAAATAAATAATAAAACTGTGCTAATGAAAACTGGAGGAATCACACAAGTACACATACTACTACCCTGGAACTGGTGAGAGACCAGTACTACTGGTTTAGTGTCAGAAAATGATTTCAGGGGGTGACACTGAGACTGCAGCTGTACCTTCATACCCTGACGCACCTGTGAGAGCCTGTGATTGGTCCAGACTTCACACATAGAATCCTTGTGAATGTTGTCTTTACTTTTTAGAAAATGTAATGTTTTAATCTTTGTTCTTGTTTAAACATTAAAATTACATAATTCTACTATTTAGGATGGGTCAGTTGTTCAGGTGGGTGGACCCAGGCCAGGGACCTCATTTATAAACGCTGTGTACGCACAAAAGAAGGCGTACGCCACTATCTAGGCAGTCCGTGGGATTTATGAAAAGCAAACTTGACGGGAGAATGTACGGTCCTACACGACAACTCTGATCCATCCCTACGCACAGAAAATGGAGAAATGAGGAAACTGCGACTCAGATGCTGAAAGGATGAAATGGAGAAACGGAGTGTGAAATTAATACCAGTGAAATAAATCCAAATATAACCACTCAAAGCCAATTTACAAAAGAATTATTAAACAGATATTTGATTGATCCTCCCTGGAGAATAAATACAAACAGATATATCTGTCATTGCAAACGAACAGTCAGCTGTTTCTGTCATCATCAAACAACATTTATATCATGGGTGGATCCAGGGGCGGGGCCAGAGGGGCACTGGCCCCAGTTGAAATCTGATTGGCCCCTGTCCTGTCACTTGTCTGTCTTTTTTTTGGTTTGTTTACAACTTAAATACTTATCTGTGTCAAATTTTTCTCCTCTAAACTGTTGTGTATGCTGTAATATAGTATATAAGTATTTTCTTTAATGTAAAAAAAAACATTATTTATTTTATAATTAGATAATTGGAAAAAAGTGTCTTATGTTTTATATTTATTTATGCATCCTAGTTTAAAATGTAATCATTTCTAAACTTTTTTGATGTGCACAATGTGCTTGAAAAAGGCACAATTTGCACAATATATTCAATTATGTGTGTCTTTACTACAAGCAATGGAGCCAACAGCAAACAATGAATGACTGGTGAAATATTCTGTGTATACTTCTTACTGAATAAAGAAATGTGCTTGAATGTTGGACATACAGTTGGCCCCTCTATGGCCCCTGATTTAGAAAAATTCCCGATCTGCCACTGCCTTAACCGGACACAATCATCATCATCATCATCATCATCCTCCTCTTGACCTGGACTGACTCATCAGAACTATTGTTAGCTGTGATACCGACAGGGGCACATTCTAAAATACCACACAGACTGGACCATACACCGTTACTGTGAGGCTCCTTGGTGCATTCTGTCAGAAACTGGTGCAGATACACATGTTTGGGAAATGACCAAAGATATGAAATGAGCATTTATAGCAGATCCTTAACTGGACAATTCCCACTCACTCCTCGTCAGATTGTTGGTTCTGCTGCCTGACGTGTGTTTGACATGTTTTTGCATGATTTTGGATTTTTCGATACTTTTCTGCTGCTTCTGCTTCTGTTACTGTATGCGCCGTATTGAAAAATGAAATGAGGGTCTCTGATCCAATTTGTGTTTCTAATAGTTAAAACGTTCACTGAGCTGCTGTCTGCCCTTGAAGAGCTTATTGGTCAAATTGTCAACCTGATCCCAGAGACATTTGTTCTCACTGGTCTCTGCTTCCAGTTTGTTGGAGAGCTCAGCGATCTCCTCTTCCTGAGAGAACATGTCTCTCTGTGCTTGTTGGAGCTGATCTTTCAGCTCCTCCACCTGTTTTTCTAACTGCTGCTGTCTTAAGGACCTCTGTCGATCGAGGTCACAGACGAGATCATCAACCTCTTTCCAAAATGTGCTCTTCTGTTCAGGCTCTTTTGCTTCACAGATGAAGCTCTTCATCTTATGGTAAGCCCACTTGCCGGTGGACAGAGCTGTGAATATCAGTGCGGCCATCGCTGTTGGGTTCCTCTGGTGTTTTGAGAAATTGTGAGTCCTGGTCAAGAATCTAGTGTTTATATGTGCATTTACTTCATCATGATTTAACTAGAGATCAAAGGAATTCCAACAGCTCCGCCCCTTCTCCTCCTTGGTTACTGTTGCTCTGGCACCTACACACATAGACATCAAAGGAGGCTTGAGCACCTGGCCTTTTTCTGTTTTGCTTTGTTTTGATAAATAAATAAATATTTAAATAAATTTAAATAAATGAATATACTGTGTATGTATATACAGTATGTGTGTATATATATACATATTCTTGTTTGCACACAGCTTTCCTGTCAAACAAATATATTGATTGAATAAAAAATCTAAATATCAGGTGGGGAGATTAGACTTTGTCGAGTCCAATGCCCTCTCTACCCTCCCTCCCTCCGCGTCTCCTGCACAGCGGTGAGCACACAGTCACCTGCACTCTGCAGTCACTCAGACAGGCAGGCAGCACCTCCCAGCTCTCAGCTCCTGTCCCAGTTGTGGTGGTTTTTCTTGGCTTGTGTGGAGGGGAGTGAAGATGAACAAAGGACTAAGCTACCAGTGCCTCAAGTTTACAGCTAATTAGCCTAAAGACAAAAACAAATATAGTTAACTTGTGTCTTGCTAACTTACATGCATGAGCAACTCGCTAATGTAAGGTTTAGCTAAGGCAGTTTATCAAGTGCATACAGGCTAATGTACTGTACTTAAGGGGAGATTTCCAAATGAGAGTAATACAGTAAATTTGTATATAATATTGTTGTAAAATTCGCCACATTGATATGTAAATTAGGCATTAACTAATTAAAATGCGCTAATATGCATACATTTCGCAAGGCAGTGCAGGTGAATAGGATAAAAAAAAATTTCAAAAATTTAAACTAAAGCATATCACCACAGAACTTCCCCAGTTAATTACTTACATCAAGACAGCAGTTATCTCTGAAATGTTCTTTTTAAATATGCAGACCAGCTTGTACAGATGCAAACAAACAGAGGGTAGTAAAACAAAGACCATCTAAATTTGTATTTTGAATTTTTCTTTCCATTAGAGTGACAGAAGACATGGAAGCAAAATAGTTGAAAATCTCAAAATTGACCAGTATATGAAAAAACAATGTTTTTGCCTGTAGAGTCCTGCCTTAAACAGTAACTGCATTATTTTGATTGTAGGCTCCTCATCTAATAATTGTTCATTCTACTAGTGTGTTGTATGCTGGTAGATCTTTATCAATACATGATACAGACAGCCCTCCCTCAAATGTGAAAGGAGGGAATTTAGGTGAACTCATACTAAGTCCTTGTCACCATCTGTTATTATGCGTGTGTGTTTTCAGTTTTGTGGGATGATTTTTGTTGATTTTAAAGTGTTATTTTGTTGTTGTTGTTGCCCGCTCTTGTTATAAAGCTAGTGAAAACTAAAGGAAACCATTGTCTCTGTGTGAACTGATTGTTTTGTAGAAATCTGTTGAGTTTTAAACAATTGCGTGAGTGTGAGGGTATTAAAATAATTTGGTTATTAAGTCTGAGATGTGCTTCTATATTAAACTTTTTGTTTTAAAACTTTTTATAAATAATTACGAGAATTGTCCTTTTTCTCACTTCAGCCCCTGCCCCCCAAAATGTCTGTGCACGTCCCTGGTGCAGAATAAAAACAGAGCAAAACAGAGAGAATTGTGGATTTAAAATGAATCTGGTGACACAAACACAACCAGATGAATGTTAACTGGACGTGAATTAACAGCTGCTTGCTAACATGTTCAACATATAAAAGATACACCAGCTTTCTTCTGCACCAAACAGGTGGACAAATAAGATCCACTAAGATAGCATCAAAGAATTCTGTAAATAGAACTGAGCACATTCATTCTCCTCTAAGGACAACACTTATACTGAATACAAATAAAATATGCATTCACCATCCCCAGCAATAACAATTAAATGGTGAGTAATAAAACATGTTTTATGTCATTCAGAAATTATAATAGTAAAAAAGTTAGAAATAGTGAGAAATAAATAATAAAACTGTGCTAATGAAAACTGGAGGAATCACACAAGTACACATACTACTACCCTGGAACTGGTGAGAGACCAGTACTACTGGTTTAGTGTCAGAAAATGATTTCAGGGGGTGACACTGAGACTGCAGCTGTACCTTCATACCCTTACGCACCTGTGAGAGCCTGTGATTGGTCCAGACTTCACACATAGAATCCTTGTGAATGTTGTCTTTACTTTTTAGAAAATGTAATGTTTTAATCTTTGTTCTTGTTTAAACATTAAAATTACATAATTCTACTATTTAGGATGGGTCAGTTGTTCAGGTGGGTGGACCCAGGCCAGGGACCTCATTTATAAACGCTGTGTACGCACAAAAGAAGGCGTACGCCACTATCTAGGCAGTCCGTGGGATTTATGAAAAGCAAACTTGACGGGAGAATGTACGGTCCTACACGACAACTCTGATCCATCCCTACGCACAGAAAATGGAGAAATGAGGATACTGCGACTCAGATGCTGAAAGGATGAAATGGAGAAACGGAGTGTGAAATTAATACCAGTGAAATAAATCCAAATATAACCACTCAAAGCCAATTTACAAAAGAATTATTAAACAGATATTTGATTGATCCTCCCTGGAGAATAAATACAAACAGATATATCTGTCATTGCAAACGAACAGTCAGCTGTTTCTGTCATCATCAAACAACATTTATATCATGGGTGGATCCAGGGGCGGGGCCAGAGGGGCACTGGCCCCAGTTGAAATCTGATTGGCCCCTGTCCTGTCACTTGTCTGTCTTTTTTTTGGTTTGTTTACAACTTAAATACTTATCTGTGTCAAATTTTTCTCCTCTAAACTGTTGTGTATGCTGTAATATAGTATATAAGTATTTTCTTTAATGTAAAAAAAAACATTATTTATTTTATAATTAGATAATTGGAAAAAAGTGTCTTATGTTTTATATTTATTTATGCATCCTAGTTTAAAATGTAATCATTTCTAAACTTTTTTGATGTGCACAATGTGCTTGAAAAAGGCACAATTTGCACAATATATTCAATTATGTGTGTCTTTACTACAAGCAATGGAGCCAACAGCAAACAATGAATGACTGGTGAAATATTCTGTGTATACTTCTTACTGAATAAAGAAATGTGCTTGAATGTTGGACATACAGTTGGCCCCTCTATGGCCCCTGATTTAGAAAAATTCCCGATCTGCCACTGCCTTAACCGGACACAATCATCATCATCATCATCATCATCCTCCTCTTGACCTGGACTGACTCATCAGAACTATTGTTAGCTGTGATACCGACAGGGGCACATTCTAAAATACCACACAGACTGGACCATACACCGTTACTGTGAGGCTCCTTGGTGCATTCTGTCAGAAACTGGTGCAGATACACATGTTTGGGAAATGACCAAAGATATGAAATGAGCATTTATAGCAGATCCTTAACTGGACAATTCCCACTCACTCCTCGTCAGATTGTTGGTTCTGCTGCCTGACGTGTGTTTGACATGTTTTTGCATGATTTTGGATTTTTCGATACTTTTCTGCTGCTTCTGCTTCTGTTACTGTATGCGCCGTATTGAAAAATGAAATGAGGGTCTCTGATCCAATTTGTGTTTCTAATAGTTAAAACGTTCACTGAGCTGCTGTCTGCCCTTGAAGAGCTTATTGGTCAAATTGTCAACCTGATCCCAGAGACATTTGTTCTCACTGGTCTCTGCTTCCAGTTTGTTGGAGAGCTCAGCGATCTCCTCTTCCTGAGAGAACATGTCTCTCTGTGCTTGTTGGAGCTGATCTTTCAGCTCCTCCACCTGTTTTTCTAACTGCTGCTGTCTTAAGGACCTCTGTCGATCGAGGTCACAGACGAGATCATCAACCTCTTTCCAAAATGTGCTCTTCTGTTCAGGCTCTTTTGCTTCACAGATGAAGCTCTTCATCTTATGGTAAGCCCACTTGCCGGTGGACAGAGCTGTGAATATCAGTGCGGCCATCGCTGTTGGGTTCCTCTGGTGTTTTGAGAAATTGTGAGTCCTGGTCAAGAATCTAGTGTTTATATGTGCATTTACTTCATCATGATTTAACTAGAGATCAAAGGAATTCCAACAGCTCCGCCCCTTCTCCTCCTTGGTTACTGTTGCTCTGGCACCTACACACATAGACATCAAAGGAGGCTTGAGCACCTGGCCTTTTTCTGTTTTGCTTTGTTTTGATAAATAAATAAATATTTAAATAAATTTAAATAAATGAATATACTGTGTATGTATATACAGTATGTGTGTATATATATACATATTCTTGTTTGCACACAGCTTTCCTGTCAAACAAATATATTGATTGAATAAAAACTCTAAATATCAGGTGGGGAGATTAGACTTTGTCGAGTCCAATGCCCTCTCTACCCTCCCTCCCTCCGCGTCTCCTGCACAGCGGTGAGCACACAGTCACCTGCACTCTGCAGTCACTCAGACAGGCAGGCAGCACCTCCCAGCTCTCAGCTCCTGTCCCAGTTGTGGTGGTTTTTCTTGGCTTGTGTGGAGGGGAGTGAAGATGAACAAAGGACTAAGCTACCAGTGCCTCAAGTTTACAGCTAATTAGCCTAAAGACAAAAACAAATATAGTTAACTTGTGTCTTGCTAACTTACATGCATGAGCAACTCGCTAATGTAAGGTTTAGCTAAGGCAGTTTATCAAGTGCATACAGGCTAATGTACTGTACTTAAGGGGAGATTTCCAAATGAGAGTAATACAGTAAATTTGTATATAATATTGTTGTAAAATTCGCCACATTGATATGTAAATTAGGCATTAACTAATTAAAATGCGCTAATATGCATACATTTCGCAAGGCAGTGCAGGTGAATAGGATAAAAAAAAATTTCAAAAATTTAAACTAAAGCATATCACCACAGAACTTCCCCAGTTAATTACTTACATCAAGACAGCAGTTATCTCTGAAATGTTCTTTTTAAATATGCAGACCAGCTTGTACAGATGCAAACAAACAGAGGGTAGTAAAACAAAGACCATCTAAATTTGTATTTTGAATTTTTCTTTCCATTAGAGTGACAGAAGACATGGAAGCAAAATAGTTGAAAATCTCAAAATTGACCAGTATATGAAAAAACAATGTTTTTGCCTGTAGAGTCCTGCCTTAAACAGTAACTGCATTATTTTGATTGTAGGCTCCTCATCTAATAATTGTTCATTCTACTAGTGTGTTGTATGCTGGTAGATCTTTATCAATACATGATACAGACAGCCCTCCCTCAAATGTGAAAGGAGGGAATTTAGGTGAACTCATACTAAGTCCTTGTCACCATCTGTTATTATGCGTGTGTGTTTTCAGTTTTGTGGGATGATTTTTGTTGATTTTAAAGTGTTATTTTGTTGTTGTTGTTGCCCGCTCTTGTTATAAAGCTAGTGAAAACTAAAGGAAACCATTGTCTCTGTGTGAACTGATTGTTTTGTAGAAATCTGTTGAGTTTTAAACAATTGCGTGAGTGTGAGGGTATTAAAATAATTTGGTTATTAAGTCTGAGATGTGCTTCTATATTAAACTTTTTGTTTTAAAACTTTTTATAAATAATTACGAGAATTGTCCTTTTTCTCACTTCAGCCCCTGCCCCCCAAAATGTCTGTGCACGTCCCTGGTGCAGAATAAAAACAGAGCAAAACAGAGAGAATTGTGGATTTAAAATGAATCTGGTGACACAAACACAACCAGATGAATGTTAACTGGACGTGAATTAACAGCTGCTTGCTAACATGTTCAACATATAAAAGATACACCAGCTTTCTTCTGCACCAAACAGGTGGACAAATAAGATCCACTAAGATAGCATCAAAGAATTCTGTAAATAGAACTGAGCACATTCATTCTCCTCTAAGGACAACACTTATACTGAATACAAATAAAATATGCATTCACCATCCCCAGCAATAACAATTAAATGGTGAGTAATAAAACATGTTTTATGTCATTCAGAAATTATAATAGTAAAAAAGTTAGAAATAGTGAGAAATAAATAATAAAACTGTGCTAATGAAAACTGGAGGAATCACACAAGTACACATACTACTACCCTGGAACTGGTGAGAGACCAGTACTACTGGTTTAGTGTCAGAAAATGATTTCAGGGGGTGACACTGAGACTGCAGCTGTACCTTCATACCCTTACGCACCTGTGAGAGCCTGTGATTGGTCCAGACTTCACACATAGAATCCTTGTGAATGTTGTCTTTACTTTTTAGAAAATGTAATGTTTTAATCTTTGTTCTTGTTTAAACATTAAAATTACATAATTCTACTATTTAGGATGGGTCAGTTGTTCAGGTGGGTGGACCCAGGCCAGGGGCCTCATTTATAAACGCTGTGTACGCACAAAAGAAGGCGTACGCCACTATCTAGGCAGTCCGTGGGATTTATGAAAAGCAAACTTGACGGGAGAATGTACGGTCCTACACGACAACTGTGACCCATCCCTACGCACAGAAAATGGAGAAATGAGGAAACTACGACTCAGATGCTGAAAGGATGAAATGGAGAAATGGAGTGTGAAATTAATACCAGTGAAATAAATCCAAATATAACCACTCAAAGCCAATTTACAAAAGAATTATTAAACAGATATTTGATTGATCCTCCCTGGAGAATAAATACAAACAGATATATCTGTCATTGCAAACGAACAGTCAGCTGTTTCTGTCATCATCAAACAACATTTATATCATGGGTGGATCCAGGGGCGGGGCCAGAGGGGCACTGGCCCCAGCTGAAATCTGATTGGCCCCTGTCCTGTCACTTGTCTGTCTTTTTTTTGGTTTGTTTACAACTTAAATACTTATCTGTGTCAAATTTTTCTCCTCTAAACTGTTGTGTATGCTGTAATATAGTATATAAGTATTTTCTTTAATGTAAAAAAAAACATTATTTATTTTATAATTAGATAATTGGAAAAAAGTGTCTTATGTTTTATATTTATTTATGCATCCTAGTTTAAAATGTAATCATTTCTAAACTTTTTTGATGTGCACAATGTGCTTGAAAAAGGCACAATTTGCACAATATATTCAATTATGTGTGTCTTTACTACAAGCAATGGAGCCAACAGCAAACAATGAATGACTGGTGAAATATTCTGTGTATACTTCTTACTGAATAAAGAAATGTGCTTGAATGTTGGACATACAGTTGGCCCCTCTATGGCCCCTGATTTAGAAAAATTCCCGATCTGCCACTGCCTTAACCGGACACAATCATCATCATCATCATCATCATCCTCCTCTTGACCTGGACTGACTCATCAGAACTATTGTTAGCTGTGATACCGACAGGGGCACATTCTAAAATACCACACAGACTGGACCATACACCGTTACTGTGAGGCTCCTTGGTGCATTCTGTCAGAAACTGGTGCAGATACACATGTTTGGGAAATGACCAAAGATATGAAATGAGCATTTATAGCAGATCCTTAACTGGACAATTCCCACTCACTCCTCGTCAGATTGTTGGTTCTGCCTGCCTGACGTGTGTTTGACATGTTTTTGCATGATTTTGGATTTTTCGAAACTTTTCTGCTGCTTCTGCTTCTGTTACTGTATGCGCCACATTGAAAATGAATATCTGTTGCTGTCACACGGCAGAAGGTTTTGATTTGGTGTTTCTTATTTACATCCATCCTTCTAAACAACTGAAGAAGATGGATGTTACATCCCAGTCTGGGGGTGTGGGAACGTAACATAAAGATGAGACACGTACAAGGGAGTCAAAGATAGTCGACAATTTATTGCCACAGAAGTGAATAATTATTTATAAATGCTACAAATAGGAGAGAGGTCAGTAAACTCCAACACAAAGTCCTCATGGTCCTCCATCACCCCGGGTGTCTGGAAGGAAGCACGGAAGAACCATCGGCCTGGGGGTGAGTTCTTGGACAGCCAGACGGCGCTGAACATGGTCTTTTTCTGGTCAGACTCGCTGCTGCTGGTGGATGTAGAAAGCTCGACCCTTTTAGCTGGTGTAGGGCCATCTTCTTCTTCATCCTCCACCCACATAGTCCCCCGCAGGTGACTGTCTATCACCAGGTTCAGCACTCCCCAGTCGGTGGAAGTCAGCACAGCGGCAAGGCTCGTTGTCTCAAATGTTTCATCTTCATCCAGCTGATAGATGCAGAGGTCACCGTCTCGTACTTGAACACATTCCCCCAGGATCCACGTAGCCTGTAGTTCTCTAAAGACCACTTCTCATGCAGAGACTCTGACGGCGGCATCTGGGTACGTAACAGAAAGACTTGCCGCTTTTGGGGAGTGTTGGTGATGGAAGGTGAGTCTCTAAAGACGGAGACGGGCGTCTCACTGATCACCTCGGTAAGGGCGTCTCCCTTGCGCCGGTTCAGTAACCTCGCTGATTTCCTTCGGCTTCCCGTCGTGCAGAAAGGACATGGAGACTCCACATTAGACTCCTCTGAAATGAGGGTCTCTGATCCAATTTGTGTTTCTAATAGTTAAAACGTTCACTGAGCTGCTGTCTGCCCTTGAAGAGCTTATTGGTCAAATTGTCAACCTGATCCCAGAGACATTTGTTCTCACTGGTCTCTGCTTCCAGTTTGTTGGAGAGCTCAGCGATCTCCTCTTCCTGAGAGAACATGTCTCTCTGTGCTTGTTGGAGCTGATCTTTCAGCTCCTCCACCTGTTTTTCTAACTGCTGCTGTCTTAAGGACCTCTGTCGATCGAGGTCACAGACGAGATCATCAACCTCTTTCCAAAATGTGCTCTTCTGTTCAGGCTCTTTTGCTTCACAGATGAAGCTCTTCATCTTATGGTATGCCCACTTGCCGGTGGACAGAGCTGTGAATATCAGTGCGGCCATCGCTGTTGGGTTCCTCTGGTGTTTTGAGAAATTGTGAGTCCTGGTCAAGAATCTAGTGTTTATATGTGCATTTACTTCATCATGATTTAACTAGAGATCAAAGGAATTCCAACAGCTCCGCCCCTTCTCCTCCTTGGTTACTGTTGCTCTGGCACCTACACACATAGACATCAAAGGAGGCTTGAGCACCTGGCCTTTTTCTGTTTTGCTTTGTTTTGATAAATAAATAAATATCTAAGTAAATTTAAATAAATGAATATACTGTGTATGTATATACAGTATGTGTGTATATATATACATATTCTTGTTTGCACACAGCTTTCCTGTCAAACAAATATATTGATTGAATAAAAAATCTAAATATCAGGTGGGGAGATTAGACTTTGTCGAGTCCAATGCCCTCTCTACCCTCCCTCCCTCCGCGTCTCCTGCACAGCGGTGAGCACACAGTCACCTGCACTCTGCAGTCACTCAGACAGGCAGGCAGCACCTCCCAGCTCTCAGCTCCTGTCCCAGTTGTGGTGGTTTTTCTTGGCTTGTGTGGAGGGGAGTGAAGATGAACAAAGGACTAAGCTACCAGTGCCTCAAGTTTACAGCTAATTAGCCTAAAGACAAAAACAAATATAGTTAACTTGTGTCTTGCTAACTTACATGCATGAGCAACTCGCTAATGTAAGGTTTAGCTAAGGCAGTTTATCAAGTGCATACAGGCTAATGTACTGTACTTAAGGGGAGATTTCCAAATGAGAGTAATACAGTAAATTTGTATATAATATTGTTGTAAAATTCGCCACATTGATATGTAAATTAGGCATTAACTAATTAAAATGCGCTAATATGCATACATTTCGCAAGGCAGTGCAGGTGAATAGGATAAAAAAAAAATTCAAAAATTTAAACTAAAACATATCACCACAGAACTTCCCCAGTTAATTACTTACATCAAGACAGCAGTTATCCCTGAAATGTTCTTTTTAAATATGCAGACCAGCTTGTACAGATGCAAACAGACAGAGGGTAGTAAAACAAAGACCATCTAAATTTGTATTTTGAATTTTTCTTTCCATTAGAGTGAAAGAAGACATGGAAGCAAAATAGTGGAAAATCTCAAAATTGACCAGTATATGAAAAAACAATGTTTTTGCCTGTAGAGTCCTGCCTTAAACAGTAACTGCATTATTTTGATTGTAGGCTCCTCATCTAATAATTGTTCATTCTACTAGTGTGTTGTATGCTGGTAGATCTTTATCAATACATGATACAGACAGCCCTCCCTCAAATGTGAAAGGAGGGAATTTAGGTGAACTGATACTAAGTCCTTGTCACCATCTGTTATTATGCGTGTGTGTTTTCAGTTTTGTGGGATGATTTTTGTTGATTTTAAAGTGTTATTTTGTTGTTGTTGTTGCCCGCTCTTGTTATAAAGCTAGTGAAAACTAAAGAAAACCATTGTCTGTGTGTGAACTGATTGTTTTGTAGAAATCTGTTGAGTTTTAAACAATTGCGTGAGTGTGAGGGTATTAAAATAATTTGGTTATTAAGTCTGAGATGTGCTTCTATATTAAACTTTTTGTTTTAAAACTTTTTATAAATAATTACAAGAATTGCCCTTTTTCTCACTTGAGCCCCTGCCCCCCAAAATGTCTGTGCACCTCCCTGGTGCAGAATAAAAACAGAGCAAAACAGAGAGAATTGTGGATTTAAAATGAATCTGGTGACACAAACACAACCAGATGAATGTTAACTGGACGTGAATTAACAGCTGCTTGCTAACATGTTCAACATATAAAAGATACACCAGCTTTCTTCTGCACCAAACAGGTGGATCAGTTCTGCATCAGTTCTGAGAACATCATCCTTCTCTGTCTACTCTTGCAGATTCATGAGTCTTCAAGTGCCTTAACATCCTGTAATTGACTTGTGAGATTTGTATCTGCACTAAATGATACCGTCTTAGTAAAAAAAAGTGGGGAAAAAAGTGAACAACAACCTGACATTTTATTGTGGTTTGAACTTTTATACCAAATTAAATGGTGGCCCTTATCTTAGTTAGTCTTCCAGTTGCTATGCAGATTGTTCTGTCGAACAGCAATGGCCCTTTTTTTAATTAATCTTACAACTAGAAAGATACAAACCAGGAAGAGAAGATACATCGGTACATTTTTAATGGACAGCTGCATGTTTATTGTTCCTATGAAAAGAGAGATCTAGCTTGCTAGCTGCTAATTCAACATCTACCATCAGCCTACCTTAGTTAATATCCTTCTAGCATTGAATGAAAGTTTATGCAAATACCATTGAAGTGAACGGCTATGGATGTCCCTGGAAAAGAAATTGTCCAAATTATCACAAAAACAGTGGTTGTACCAAATCTATGGGGAATTTAAATGAATAAAAAGGATAAAATATTTAAGATTGGCCATGAACTGTATTGAACATTCTCAGAATTCTGACTTAATTCTCAGAATTCATGCGCTATCATTAATGGCATGCTGAATTCAAGCCAGGACTCACATCCATCATACTTTTGGGGGGGGGGATTTTCTGAGCGATGGTTGTAGCATGACTGAAACATTTTTTCATAAATATGAAGGTAACTGATAACTACCTAAGTTCAGTGACAGCAGCAAATAAACACTCTTCCACATGTTAACGCAAACTAATGTGGGGGATCATAACTCAGCATGAAGCTCCTGTGGTGGATGGAAACACCACAAGCTTCTGCATGACTGTGCATGTGCAGTCTCATGCCACGTTCAAGCCACGTGCTGACAAGTGACAGGACAGGGGCCAATCTGATTTCAGCAAGGGCCAGTGCCCCTCTGGCCCCACCCCAGGATCCACCCATGCTGGAGAAGTCATTAGTTTTGCAGGTATTTAGTCATAAACCAAAGATAAGGTAATATTTTGACAGACTCTCAAGATTCAGTGACCAACAGACCAACATTGCCATCCTTAGAGATGCTGGTATAAGAAGCTTGAGTTCAATCAACATGTTTAGACAGAATACAATATATTACAGACAATATTATGTAACATTTATTTAAAGGTATATTATGCAGAATATTGCTACAAAAACAAAACAATGCATAGTCTGTGCAAAAATCCGTTCATTTTCTTTCCCTTATCTGGGGTTGGGTTGCGGTTACAGAAGGCTAAGCAGGGTAGTCCAGATGTCCCTCTCCCCAAAAACAAATTCCAGCTCCTTTTAGGGGATCCTGAGGTGTTCCCAGGCCAGATGAGATATGTAATCCCCGCAGGGAGATTCTGATTCAAGCCCAGGGTCTCCTCACAGTTGCATGTGCCTGGAAAACCTTCAAAGGGAGGATCCCAGCAGGCATTCTAACCAGATGCCCGAACCACTTCCACTGGCTCCTTCCAATGCAAAGAAGCAGCAGCTCTACTGCGAGCTCCCGTCTGATGTCCGAGCTCCTCACTTTATATCTCTAAGGCTGATCCCAGCCACCCCTATAGAGGAAAGTCATTTTAGCTGCTTGTACCCTCAATCTCATTCTCTCAGTAACTACCCAGAGCTCTTGACCATGTGAGGGTACATGGTTGACTGGTACTTTCAACAGAATGTTAATAGAGATTTTAGTTTTCTGCCAGGGATATTCCAATGTGTTGCTGCAGACAGCTGTTACTGATGGTCGCTACTCCTCTCCTCCATGTGGAGGCGCTGTAGGACATACAAACAGAGGTGGTTTGTGCAGGATCCTTAGAAAAAGGAAGAAAATGAATCTAGCCAGTGATGAAGGTGTTGGAACATAGAAACACATAGTTGTTGAGTGTGAGTAGTCCCAGCTGTTTGTTCACCAGTAGAAAGACTGTAAAAAAGACTGGGTCCCGCTGTATTGCTCAGGCTGCACTACAGCGTCTACTCACAGGCGCGATCCCACTACTGAGCGGCACGGGGGCTTTGACCTGCTCCGTGTCCGACCTGGGCCGGTGCACCCCTCCTTAGGCGACCTGGTGATCCCGGGCTCCCCCAGGATCACCATATCGATACCGAACTTAGTACAGACACCCGATCAACATAGTCCGCTGCAGCTCAGAGCTCCTAAGCTCAATCGATCCGCCAGCCTCAGCCTCCCAGTAACTTGGATCACAGGCGCGCGCCACCACACCCGGCGAGGTAGCTTTTCACACGTAGAGGCGTTGAGGTTCACAAACGTGACGTCATCAGGAGGCACGATCAGGTGGTATCTAAGTGACTAGTGATTTCTTCGAAGTTCCTAAAGTTCCCTCACTGATTAAACCTTATTTCAATACAGATCAATATTATATCACGTGTCTTTTGTTTGAATTGTGTGATTTTTATTCCAGTCACATTCTTATATTTTTTTAAATCTTTGATCCACATATAAACCCAAAAGCTACATGGGATCAATGTCAGCTCGTTTTATTTTCTCGCATCTTTAGTCTCAACTCAACTAGATCATAAGCCTGGAAGAAACATTTCAGGGTGAATGTTTTTGACCGGTTTTATTTCTCTGGAAGCTCACATCAGCAGATTGGAAACATGTTCAACCCATTGCTTGCATTGCAGTGGCGGTGTAACACAACGTAAAAGTGATTTTTATGATAGTGCATTCAGTGTGCAAATGTCTCATAGACACATTACAGAAAATATTTTATCAGGATTCAAGACAACTTATTCATTTTTTTGTTTTTGTAACAGCAAATAATTGTACTGGAACAACCACGCGGTGAGAAATAGCTCAGATATCAACATTTTCAATGTTGTGTGCAAAATGAGAAAGGTTGATGTAATTATGTTAAAAGATTTCATGGTAACGAAAGAAAGTGATTCATCCTCTGTGGGATGTAAATTCATGAAAGTGTGTGTAGTATATTAATGTACTAAGTATCATATGAAAACTATGATATGTTGAGTAGAGGAATTCTTTTCATGCAAAATCTATTTTTAACCATTTCTTTTGTGTGGTCCCATTTTAAGTCCCAATAGGGTCACCACTTGCCAAAGAAAGTAGTGCTGGGGGTAATTAAGCTGATATTCAACATAAAATCTAGAAAATGCATTCAGACACTTATAGTAAATATTATGCCATAAGATGTACGTTCAACAATGTATGCAGGAGCCAGACCAAGGAGTGCTTAAAAAGTACATTACATGCTATATATATTAATATTAACAGAGAAAGCTCCAAGTCTATTTATATATTTTCATATTGTGATTCTCTGCCGTATTTGGTTACAGCTGATGAAGTAAGTGAGGTATGGAAACAAATAAAAGGTTAAACAACAGAGAGGGTGCAGCACAAATCTTTTTTTATCTGTTCTGGCAAGTCACACTGCATGTGCACACTGATATTGTTGTCACATCACATGTTTTGTAACTTACAAAACAAGTGTTGTACATAGCAACATCATCGATCACTGAATATTTCAATATTTTGTAAGTATGTGTATGTAGAGAGCCAAATTGACAGTTTAACAATATTTGATGTCTGGTAATAATATGGGAAGCTGGGTAAAGCTAGACCTCCATATGATTTGTGGCTTTGAAGATATGTTTTATAAATCTAATTTCAAAATAAAAAAATAAAATAAAATAAAGCAAACTATTATTTCTAATGGTGGTGGCTAAACATACCCGTTTCCCATTGGCTCACAGGAGGTACTGATTAAGGGGGCGGGACTTCCTACACTTGTACGGCTCTAGATTGGCTGTGGCTCTGTTAACCGGGAATATTTTGAAGTTAACTGGGTGTGTGCATGTTTGTGTCAACTGACTGAACTCTGCAGCTTGACTGTAATTTTAGTCCGCTGAAATTGACTCTACGTTTCTTTTTAATTCTTCATGGAGCAGGACGCCCAGGAAAATCCGTCTGCTGGGACAAAGGAGGCGGCAGAGATGACAGACATCGTCGTGGTTGATTTTGAGTCCTTCGTCAACGTTGAACTCGACGTGGAAAAGAACACCGACATTTCTAAAGAGGGTCACAATGCGACCAGTGTAACCCAAGGTCCGTGTCGTGTTTGTCTTTCTTGTTCATCGTTAACTTAGCTTCGTTAGCCTCACGTCAACGTACGCTGTAGGGGAAACTCGTTAGCTAGTGTTGCCAGATGTAACTAAGGGTTGGGGTTGTCTCACTGCCTGAAACCAAACGCTTATTTGTCCTAACTATCGCTGTTGTAAATCGGTAACCTAGCCAGATTTGAAAGGACTTATCTGATCTTATCTGGTGGCCAACGTTACATTATCTAATTAACTGACTACAGTGACACTTCCTGTGACGAACTGGGATCTCTGGTTAGAGCGCATTCTCACTGTCTGATGTCTTCTCTTTTACCCCCTCCTCATCCTCTCAGCTGACATCATCAACATCTGAGCTGCCAAATGAATAGAACTACTACTTAATGTGTGGAGCATGTACCAGTCTAAAGTTCGGACACGCCCGTTCATTCATAGGTTTTCCTTTTTTTTTTACCATCTTCTACACAATACTGAGGACAAAACTATGAAATAATGCATATGGAATCATGTATTATGTATCATATTTTAGATTCTTCAGAGTAGCCGCCGTTTACCTGGATGACAGCTTTACACACTTAGTGTTGACATCATCTTAACCAGCTTCATGAGGTAGTTACCTGGCATGGTTTTCATTTGACAGGTGTGTCAAAAGTTAATTAGTGGAATCTATTCCTTTTTAATGTGTTTGAAGCCATCAGTCATGTTGTGTTCCATTTGGTGTTGGTATACAGTAAACACCTCTATTTGACAACTGCAGTAAAATATATTATGTTGAGAACCACTCAACTAAGTAAAGAGAAACAACAGTCCTCCATCACTACATTAAGACGTGAAGGTCAGTCGATTTGGAAAATATCATTCATTTCTGTAACCGCTTAACCTGTGAAGGGTCACGGGGGGGGGGGGGGGGGGGGGGCTGGAGCCTATCCCAGCTGACTTTGGGCGTGAGGCAGGGTTCACCCTGGACAAGTCGCCAGTTCATCGCAGGGCCACAGAGAAAGACAAACACATTCACACCTACGGTCAATCCTACGGTCAATTTAGAGTCATTGAAAATATCAAGAACTATAAATTTATCTTCAAGTGCAGTAGCAAAACCATCAAACACTTTGATAAAACTGGCTCTCATGAGGACCGTCTCAGGAAAGGAAGACCAAGACTTACCTCTGCTGCAGAGGAGAAGTTCATTAGAGTTACCAGCCAAAGAACAGCCCTTCAGCTAAGGGCAGCGAATAAACATCAGGTGAAAAGAGGGGAAGCTCTCGGATAAAGTAATGTTTTCAGAAGAGATTTTAAAGAGGTCAATGTCTCTGCTGACCTGAGGCCTGCTCCATAAATCATACCTGCATTGTAGTACAGGACTCTGGCAGTTAGTAGGTATAAATATTTAGTACTCTGTTGTAGTTTTTGAGGTGCAAAATGTTTAAAGTTCCATTCAGCAAACACTCACTGTGGAGCAGCACAGAGTCTGGCCGTATGAACAGCTGATGCATAGACACCAAAATCCCTCTGCAGTTCTCTCATCACATGTATTTTTCACAAAAGCTCTGTTTCAGAATGAAGAACAGGATGAGGAGGATGAGGAGTCTGAAGATGAGAGTGATAGTGGTGATGGGGATGACAGCGGCACAGACCACTTCAACACTGGAAAGTCTGGGACTCAGCTGCAGAGATGTGAGCGCCACGATGGAGTGAATCTTCCTGACACCTTCCAGACCAGCCACCTGCTCTTCTATGAGAGGTTCAAGGCGTACCAGGACTACATGCTTGGTAACCACGGACACAGCACAGAGGAATCCCTCTGGATGAAATATAGTAACACTACAGACTCTTTCCATTCCTAATGTTGTCCATTTTATCTATATCTGTACATATTTGTAGGAGACTGTAAGCCCTCCGAGGTGAAGGCCTTCACTGCAGACTATCTGGAGAAGGTGATGGAGCCGTGTGATTGGTTGGCTCTGTGGTCTACTGATGTGTTTGATGTTCTGGTGGAGGTAAGACCAACTTTCAGACTCGTCTCTGTTTTAATTGTACATTTGTTTTGTACAATTTGTTTTTTGTTTTGACCAGATGATGCAGGGTCTTAAAAAGTTCCTCAGACTTTGAACCTGTTCTCAGAGCCGTTCAGAAACTATCCAGAGCCTAGGATTAAATACAAAAGGGCCACTCTGGAGTTCCCCCGAGAGCTAAATACCATTAACAGCCTTTTTTCTGTTTACCTTCACACCACCATTAGGACCACTGAGGTGAGGTAAGCTTGCTGGTGGTGGGCAAAATCACCTCTGGCGACATAAAACAACAAAAATCTGACATTTGTCCATGTTTTTTATTTTTTCATTTCATTTTTTCAGGCTATCTACTATTAGGAGCCTTTTTATCACAGTAAACATTTCACAGAGGTTTTTAAAAAAAATCTTGGGTGATGACGCTGCACTGGCTCATGTGTTCAACCAATCAATGAACACCTTGTCAAGGTGTCAAGGTTCCTCTCGTGTTAAGAGATACCTGCTCTGAATGAAGAGGCTAAAAAAAAAAGTACTTAAACTTAGTTTTTAAGAGCTACAATCATTAATTCTTGCAGTGCAAATACAATATAAGGAGAAGTTTCCTCTGGTCTGAAAACGATTACGCACAGAGATCAGCAGAACTCTGTGCTGCTCGTTCTTGGCATAATTGTTATTGTTGAAGTTGATATCCCCGTGACATAAAATGATGGGGGGTAATAATCATCAGTCCATCCACCATCTCTCTGTAATAGTTTTTTCTCTGGACCAGATGATCTGGCTTTTAATATTTAGATTTTTCCACACATCTCAATTTTTTGAGTTTCCCATTGAAAGATTATTTTCAAGTGACTGTGAGCATCTGTCTGGTGATGACATGCGTTTGACCATGTTGTAAGGTATGACACATTCTTTTAAATGCTGTTATTATATAAGTAAAATGCCCTAATGGCCATAGTATGGACAGTGAAATCAATAGGCCTAATCATATGATTTAGTCTCTGGTGTGATTACTGTTAATTATATTTTAAAAGAGTCTTACAACATGTTGGAAAGGCTTACTGGACTTGTGGCCTATTCACACGCTGGTAGCTGTTTCATTTATTTGCACAGTTTTATTTAACAGACTGATGATTTTGGCACCTAATTTCTTGGAATTTGATTTGTGTCTATTCACACTGTTACGACACCGGTGTTTGCAGACTCACATTACAACGATAATTCCCTCTTATTATACTACTCATCATGATTAAATGAAGACTTGTTGAAATGTTTACCACCAAATAAGTCTTACTTTAATAAAACCATTTCCATAGCCTAATAGAAAATTAAATGGAAAGTCAGGTCAAATTACAGTATACCATTAAAAAATGTTTTCCTATTTGAACTGTCATATGTTGTTTTTCTTTAAGATATTTGCTAAAACGTTTTAATGGGGCAGCAGGTAGCCCAGTGCTGGGGTCATCTTCTTTTTTGATGGGGGACCAATGCAGTCCTAGTCAACAAATGTCAGTGGAGTGATTTCCAACCAGTATGTCTGCCCCACTGTGATGTTATGAGACATCTTAAAATATGGCCTGAGGTGACACGCTTCTCTCCCAGTCAGAGTCTATCATGATGCTTTGATGCAGAATTCAATTTTCTATTGAATCAATTAGTAAGGGGGCACAAATCCAATATGAAACGTAACTGGCAGATAAGATGAATGAATTGTTTAGAAAGCACATTCAACATTCCACTGCCTGTTAGAGAATAACAGATAAGGAGGAGGTGGAGTGCTCTGCTTATTAAGGTGATGCCTCTGCTGCGATGTTCACTCCGTTACTGTACAAGACGGTGAGCAAGATCGGAATCGGACTCATTCGGTCTCATCTGTTGCTGCCAGAAATCACTGCTCTCCTATCATTAGTCTCTGGGTGATGGCATATAACGTTCACAGTAGACTTCTTGTTTGTTTCTCAGGTAAATATTGAGTCATTAAATTAAACCCACTTGCCTTTTTTGAAGATTCTTTTAGATATAACTAGTGTGTGCGCAGTGTTGTCTGTCCGGTTTCTGCAGTGCCCTCACAGATGAGTCCTTTTCAATATCATGTTAACCAACATGTTTAAGAAATTGATTCTAAATGCTTAGGAGGTTCAAACTAGGCCCAACAGGCTTGCGGTACAGTGGCAGAAACTCTGCTGTATGTATCTATGTGAGAATGGTTGAATGCTGACTGGTGTAAGACTAGAATAGCATTATATATACAGTCTCTCCCCTCATGCTACCCATGTATGTGCAAAGGGTTAGACATTGCATTTTATTTTGCAACCCTGTGTTGAAAAATGACGGATGAATCCTGATTGAAGAGCTGCCGATGATTTCAGGTGCGTGATGTGGACTGGAAGGATCTGAAGGCGTACGTTGGGTTGGTGCTGCCGCTGCAGTGTGACGTCAGAAACTGTGACCTCAATGAGGAGGCCATGAAGTGTCTGCTGGAGGCCACTCAGCATAAAGTCCCTCTGCAAGAGCTGCAGGTGGTCTACGAGCAGTCTGGAGACTTTGATCAGACAGCCCTCGCTCTTGAGCACCTTAGGTGGGACCGAACTGATCCTGTACCTGGAACTCTCTGATTGTTTCTCCACATTTTCAAACAGTTTGATAAAGTTTACTTCCCTCTTTTGCTCGTCTGTCTGTAGGTTTTTCTATAAGCACATCTGCAGGCAGTGGGACGAGGAAGATGAAGATGATGACTTTGACTACTTTGTTCGTTGCGTGGAGCCTCGACTCAGGCTGTAAGTACACCTTGTGTCTGAGTGATGTATTTCTAAGTGCTGGCTCATCCCTATGGATGTTAACTGAAAATGTTTTTCAGCTATTATGACATCTTAGAGGACAGAGTCCCAGCAGGCCTGGTCGGAGAGTACCAGTCCTTACTGGAAAAGTGTTCCCAGTGCTTTCAGCAGTTCTCAGTGCTGCGTAGTGGCCTCAGCACTGACTCGGACTCAGAGCTGGACAACGTGTCCATGGTGGAGGGCCTGAAGCTCTACGACCAGCTGGAGATGTTGAAACGCAAGCTGCACATCATTGAGAACCCCCTCTTGAGGTAGGAGATGTATTTAGATTCACTTTCTCCAAATGTCATACAGTCACCACCACGTGTTCTTCATCAGGGCTCAACAGTATCTTTTTAAAGTGGTAAACAAGCTGACAACCAGTCATCAGCTTTGGGTTGTAAAACTGGAAATATGGTTGCATTTTTAGTTACCTTAGATTTTGATTAATTCATACACTGTGCAGTTATGTCAGCTTAATAAAGAATACATTAGATAAAAGAGAGTTTGAAAGTTTCTATAATGTACTAAAGGCCCCCTTAAAACAATCTATAGCACATAGTGTGTATTTAGTTTCTTAATTACTCATAGGTGTGTTTTGGACGTAACATGAATGAAACTAAAGTATCATCTCCCATTCTCTTTAAAAGCCATGTGTGTCTGCACCTTGCACACTGCATTCACTGCTCCACTGGAGGAGGGCTGCTGCTCCTCCCTGTGTGTGTAATAGGTCTTATGATGCACATGGATAGCAGTCTGCAGATTATCATTCTGTTAATCCACCTGCATACCATCCAGTATTAAGTAATACATCTTATTAATGAAGGTGTGTGTGTTTTTCTAAAATAGAAGTGTGCAGATTAAATTATGTTGTGAGTAAACACTAGCTGTCCCTGGCAAAGTTCTACTGTCATTCGGTGGGAATCATACACCACTAACCTTAACACTTACACAACAACCATGTATTTTCTATTTACCTTTATTTATACTGAGCAACTTTAAAAACACATATTTTTAAGAACCCAATATTTTCCTTTCAGTAGCCCTAATCTACTGAAACAAACAATCATGTGATACATAGAAATGACTTTTTAAGTACTCAGAACCCAAACATGTTAAATCATGAATAACCATCATTTAGTCATAACATAGAAATAACAGTCATTGGTGCATTTCAGAGTAAACAATGATGTTGGTGAGATTTTTTTGTGCATGATTGAAAACACCTGGCCAAGGCAATAAAATCCTGGGTCAATTAATGTCCTACTGAAACAACTGATGATGTCACGGCTTCCACAAAACTTAGGTGACCAGACAGTTGGGATGCTGATGGTGGAACTCTGCAGACATGTGTAGCACAGATGTTACAGATGTTATGGCTCATTGCACAGTGGAGGCAGATCACATTTAGTGACAAGTCCACATTTAACTTTGGACAGACCTGATGGTTGTAGGCGTGTGTATCGTTACCGTGGGGAACGCTATCCTGCAGCATACATCCAGGAAGTGGACCATTATGGTGGTGATGTCATGATGTGGGGAGCCATTACTAATGGAGGGTGGTCAGACCTTGTCCACATCCACGGTACACTGACAGCTATCGGCTACCGAGATATGGTCCTAGGTCCACATGTCCCTATGCTATAAGTACCACCACACTAATGCAATAAGTATTAAAGATGTATTTATTTTGGGGTAAACAATTTCCTGTTTGCTGTTCTTATTTGTTATATTTTAGGTACGTGCTGGGCTACAAAGGAAATGCCAGGCAGCAGTGTGTTCAAAGCCGTGGGCTCAGGGCATCAGGTATGAAGGTGGTCCATGTGGTCACCACCTCCTGCAGCGCCATCCAGCTCCAGTCCCTCATTAGTGACCGACTGCTCTCTCTGAGCTCCTCTGAAGACACTGAGATACAGGTCAGTACCCTAATGCACTTCAATGTAAGTAGGGCTGGAGTTCTTTCTTGGATCCAGTTCTTGGTCTCAACCTCCTTATATCTGATCACTCTTTGTATTGGAAAAGATCGATGTCCCAAACATTTAGATGAGAGCTCCTCGTGTTTAGCCAGTTTTGGACATCACTTTGACCAGTTCAAAAACCATTAACATCAGCAGATCAGAACTCATAAACATTCATTCAACTATGTGTCCTTTAAAACAACACAAATCTATTTAATGAATGTTGCTGCTGTGGAGCAGAAGCATACACAACATGTCTTCTTACAAACCAGAGGCCTGCAGTATGAACCAGGATTGTTGTTACTAGGGTAACTTCAGGGTTAACTCTGCGTTTTCAGTGTTACAACAGTGATTCACTTACCAGGGTACATCACCATGGTAGCATATTCTACACAACTTACCTGTCCAGAGCAGTTCATGTTTGAGATAGATCAAAACATATAAAAGGGCCACCCCACCCCCACCCCCACCCACTACCTCTACCACAGCTGGTAGAACACACACCATAAGAATACGTAAGCAACAGTTTAATGGTGACTGTGTTCGGGTATACTCGTTTGTTCTTTTGTACAATATGCTGCTCTGCTGCCTGTAGAGTTGTCCATCTTTGGTCATATGCTGCAAACACTGACTCTCTTATGTGAATGCACTCTTCACTACATTAGGATAACATTGGCAGAGAAACTGCTGAATGAAAACGAGTTTGTTGGGTTAAATGAAGCCAGATAATGAAGATGAATCCGGGGTATGTTAAACTTGCTTTGTAGTACAGACAGAGCTGTAATGATGGTGTTATCAGCTCTCAGGTTCAGCCTCAGGATGTTCTGTACTTCTAAACACAGTGGGTAAGTTCAAGCTGCATGTGTTTAGTTCCACAGAGAGCCAGTATCAGCGGTGGACTCATGCCATCAGGGTGATGTGGTCATTGTTCTCCCAGGGACCTACAGCGTCAGCAGCTCCATCTTCCTACCGGACTCCATCACCATAGAGGGTAAAAGGCCTTTATGTTGTTTCCACTGAAATCATCAGATGGATGATCTGTTCTTTCTGACAGTCCACAACCTCACTACAGGGTTGGGTCAATTCTATCTGATGTTCTGTGTTTTTGTGTCTGTTCTGTTTAATGTTCTGTGTTTTTGTGTCTGTTCTGTTTAATGTTCTGTGTTTTTGTGTCTGTTCTGTTTAATGTTCTGTGTTTTTGTGTCTGTTCTGTTTGATGTTCTGTGTTTTTGTGTCTGTTCTGTTTGATGTTCTGTGTTTTTGTGTCTGTTCTGTTTGATGTTTTGTGTTTTTGTGTCTGTTCTGTTTGATGTTTTGTGTTTTTGTGTCTGTTCTGTTTGATGTTTTGTGTTTTTGTGTCTGTTCTGTTTGATCTGTGTTTTTGTGTCTGTTCTGTTTGATGTTTTGTGTTTTTGTGTCTGTTCTGTTTGATGTTTTGTGTTTTTGTGTCTGTTCTGTTTAATGTTCTGTGTTTTTGTGTCTGTTCTGTTTGATGTTTTGTGTTTTTGTGTCTGTTCTGTTTGATGTTCTGTGTTTTTGTGGCCTTTACCTTTAATTCACACACTTTATCACACTGATCCAGTGGACCTGAACATATAAATGTGTAGGGGTGTACACTGTGTGCACTCAATGAAAATGTGTTCTTTTACATGTTCTTCACAGAAAATCAGATAAAGTCAATTAGTCTCAGGTTAAAAAAATGTATTACATTATGATAAAAGGTCCCACGGACATGAACATAACACAAGGCTTACTTGAACTTTGGCGCTGCTGGACACTGACGCCGTTCCTGAATCTGGTGATGTCTGCGTTCCAGGCTTCGGACTGCCTGATGAGGTAGTGATTGAGAAGAAAAGCAAGGGTGACACATTTGTGGAGTCCACAGGAGCTGATGTCAGACTGTCCAACATCAAGTTCATCCAGCACGATGCTATCGAGGGCATTTTGTGTGAGTATGCATTAAGGATGTCACAAAATCAGATTTTGGAATCACGATTATTGTCAGAGAAATAATCACGTTTTCACGATTATCGACACTGTTGTTGTCAGTGAGAGGGAGGCTGCATTGTTTAGAGACTTTAAGTAAATGACCAACAAGAAACTGTTTATATTATATATTTATATTATCTATTTATATATATATATTTATATATATTAATATATGTATATATTTATATATATATTTTTATATATATATTTATATTTTTTTATATATATTTTTTTTATATATATTTATATATATATTTTTATATTTATTTATATATATTTTTATATATATTTATATTTATTTTTATATTTATTTATATATATTTTTATATATATTTATATATATTTTTATATATATTTATTTATATATATATTTATTTATATTTATTTATATATATATATTTATTTATATTTATTTATATATATATATTTATTTATATATTTATATATATTTATTTATATATTTATATATATTTATTTATATATATATATATTGTCTAATTGATGTTGATTTGTTTAATTATCTTTGGCAATATTGTTCATCAGACATTCATTCCAATAAAGCGTTTTTTTAGAAAGAGAGAGACAAACTATGTGCTTTGTCTCAGGTGTGCGTCAGGGGACTATGACCATGGAGAACTGCGTGCTGCAATGTGAGACCACCGGAGTTATCGTCCGAACATCGGCCCATCTCACCATGAACATGTGTGACTTGTACGGTTCCAAGGTGAGTGCTGGGTGATGCAGATCACATGTGGAAGCTCCTCTGAGGCCTTGCTTCTCAAACTGCTGTCAGGGCCCTGTGCTGGTTAGGATTTGACTGAGGTTATTATGATCTACTGATTCTTCTCCCGCTTCTGTTACTGGTCTTAATGGTTGCAGTCTATCCACACTGAGGCCACTGCAGGAGCTGTATTAGGAAAAGTGGTTTTCAGTCATGCAGAAACTGGAGATCTTCTTCTCCGTGCTTATAACAAGGTCTTCTGTGATTAATGGTGTATTTTTGTTTATGGTTCCTGTTAATAGTCATACACAGCAGCTTCATTCATCACAGTAAATGAGTGATCATGAGCTGAAAATGCCAGAGGAGACGACCTCCCTCTCTGAGACAGTGAACATGTTACTGTGCCAGTCATTCCTACTCTGTTTCTCTACAACACCTGATGTAGGGACACTTGTTGTGATGCTCAAACACATCTGACGATGCATCGTGCAGCGTACGTACAATCAGTTTAGTTTGAATGTATTTTTTATGTAGACGTTATCTGTGTGTTCATTCATGTTGCTGTATGTCGTCTGCAGGGGGCTGGTGTGGAGATTTACCCTGGCAGTGTTTGCAGTCTGGTTGGGAACGGGATCCATCACTGTAAAGACGGGATCCTCATCAAGGTGAGGAAACAATGACTTGTCCAGTCATTCCTCTCTGCCTTTAGGATTTGTACCAAGAAACAGTCGAGGCTTCTGTCTCTTCCGACTTCTGCTGCTATTTTTTTACTTGCACAAAATGAAGCACAGCAGAAGTGTCGCAGCTTGTTTCTAACCATCATCAGTCATTGTTAAGCAGAGTGTCCACATTGTACTTTAGACCATGTGCTTTAAATGAAGACTTTCATATCATATAACAATCTCATTTAGATATGTAACCATTTTAATCTGGAACTCTGAACATAACCTCCTCAGGACCAGTTTAGATGTGTAGCATCAGTTCTTCTATGACACTGAAAACTACACATACCTCGCTTTTTGTGTTTGCAGGACTTTGCTGATGAGTTGGATGTGATGCCATCCATCACCATGGAGAACAATGTGGTCCACAACAATGAAGGCTACGGTATGATTTTAGTGAAACCCAACAACGGGGAACAGCACAGAAGCGAAGGTAGGCAGAGCTCTAATGGTTAGACTAAGAAATAAAGACGTGGAGAAACGGATGGAAGCTGGTTGTTTTAGATAATCGTTGATTAGACGTTTTGTTCCCAGACGACCCTGCTGGACTGACAGCTGAAGACAAGCAACAGGAAAGCCTTCCAGATCCTCTCATCTCTTCAACATCCTCATCGAACCCAAGCAGCAGCAGCAGCTCAGCAGACGTTCAGCCCGAAGCAGCAGAAAACAACAACAATGGCACGGACAGCAGCGTGGCCTCCACCTCAGGCAGGAAGTGGCAGTTCAGTCGTCAGCTGAGCAGAAACAAGGAGACCTCATGCAGCCGGGCGGTCCAGGATCTGACTGAGCACCAGATCTTCGTCTCCATTCAGGGAAACCAGTTCAGACGCAACGGCATGGGTGACTTTGGCACCTTTTTCTACTGATAGACAACGACAACATGCTCCAAACTTTCCTGTTGAGAAACGACTTCGGACTGTCTGAACACACACCAAACTAACACACGCTTTTCAGATCCTTCCAGTGTTTTGGAGCTTCATTGAACGGAATGCTACAAAACTCTGACTTCAACCTCATTGGATTAACAGAGACTTGTTCCCCATGTTCGAACTTCCAGGAATGATTTTACCTTATTTATTCCTTTGGGCCCAAGATGCTGAATGTTTAAAAATTTTAATGCATTATTAGTTGCAGATTCACTCATCACCTTGCATTTAATGTTGTGGTTAGGTTTACTAAATGTCATTTAAGGTGGGGGCTTGCTGAAAGCAGTGTATTGTTCACGAATCACAGTTCTTTATTTCGTTTGTTATGGGTTCAATGTGACTTGCACACGTCTTCTTAGGTGT
Source organism: Chaunax sp. Z400 (assembly GCA_037577475.1). Classification (NCBI taxonomy): domain Eukaryota; kingdom Metazoa; phylum Chordata; class Actinopteri; order Lophiiformes; family Chaunacidae; genus Chaunax; species Chaunax sp. Z400. The sequence goes on from CM075184.1 coordinate 6,720,079, forward strand.
ATTTAAATGTTTTATGATGTATTTTACAGTTGAAGATTTACAAAAGCAGAAGTTCAATGAAAATAAAATGTCAAGTTTTATGTTTTCACTGAGTGATGAGTCTCAAATTGCTAATACAATGAAATACCACATGTAGTATTGCACTATGATAACCCTTCTATATACAGTGTGTAACCAGACTCTCTGGGCCCTATTTAAACCATCTAAACAACATCTTTCAAAGTGGTTAATAAGCTGGTAACCTGTCATCAGCTTTTGGTTGTAAAACTGACTCTATAAGGATGTTAAAGTGAGAAAAAAAATCCTTACTCTGCCCCTTTATCTGGATCCACACCAACATCTAATTGGCTCTTCACTGTCGCATGTTTACCTCCCACCAAGTCTCATCAAATACATCAAGTCGTTTTTGTGTAGTCCTGCTAACAATATGGAGGTAAATACGGATGATTTTTGGTCATTGATATTTTAAATCATTCAGAAACTATGCACTTATATCAACTATAACATACTAGTGGCCCTGTTTAAACAATCTATAGTTATGTCATGTCACTCCTCTTTGCTTGTGAAATAGAACATACAACATGCAAAATACAAGCTTTGTATTCAGTCTCATTCATAGGTGGGTTTTTTGTGTTACATGAAACCAGTCAGTCATCTCATTTTCCCTTTAAAAGTCAGATGCACCTGGAACATGGCTTTTTAAACAGCAGCACTCATCTCCATGTGGGACAGGTATGAGGTCCATATCCTCCGATACTTCACTGAGGAGGACTGCTGCTCAGCCCTGTGTGTGTAATAGTCTGCAGATACACATCTATCATCACACAGATGTTTGGATTAAGATCTGGGCCACGTCAACACCTTAAACTTGTGTTCCTCAAACCATTTCATTCTACTGCTCCGAGGTCCAGTTCTGATGTTCATATGCGCATTATAGACGCTTTCAGCGGTGGACAGGGATCAACATAGGCACTCTGACCGGTTTGTGGCGATGCAGCCACGTATGCATCAAGCTGTGACAGTCTGACACCTTTCTATCAGATCCAGCATGAACTTTTTCATCAATCTGTGCTACAGTAGCTCTTCTGTGGGATCAGTCAACATGGGCCAGCCTTCGCTCACCAGTGAACCTTGGGCGTCCATGACCCTGTCACCAGTTCACCGGTTGTCCTTCCTTAGAGACCACTTCTGGTAGGTACTAACCACGGCAGCCCAGGAACACCCAACAAGGCCTGCAGTTCTGGAGATGCTCTGACCCAGTCGTCACAAGTCAAAGTTGTTCAGATCCTTATGGTTGTCCATTTTTCCTGCTTCCAACACATTAACTTCAGGAAAAAAATCTTCACTTGCTGCCTGATATATCCCAACTACTGACAGGTGCCATGGTAACGAGATAATCCATGTTATTCACTTCACCTGTCAGTGGTTAGAATATTATGGCTGATTGAAAATCAAATACAAATCAACATCAAATAAAGGGAATGTACTGTGTGTCATAAGAATGAGATGGAGTTGAAAAATCTACCTCTCTCTATGTACTACTTTTCATAATTGGCACTGGACATCTGCACTGCCACTTCCTCTTCTGATATCCCATTACGGCACTTGACCACATTGATCCCAATTTTTCTTTGGATCAACACCACTTTTAAGAGATACTAATTTCCCAGATACCAACCCTCTAAATATGCCAGATTTGGATTATTCCCTGAGAAATTAAAAGAGCCCTGTATCCGGATCCACACCAAAACTTAATAGTGTCCTTTCTGAACTAAGACCCATCCTCCCACCAAGTTTCATGGAAATCTGTCATGTAGTTTTTGTGTGATCCTGCTGACAATCCAGTCAAAAAAACAAACAGACAAAAAAAAAGAAGAAAAAAGGCCACGGGTGAAAACTTAACCTCCTTTTTGGAGGTAATAAACAGAAAATGTAGATGAGAATAATATGATATTGTCTAGATTTATTTTGAGAAAACAGAATAATCATATTGGCACAGTAGATGGTATTGTCTGTATTTCCCACATGCAGAACTATAACCTGAGCTATACTCTAATTGCCAGAGCTTCAACAATTCACAAATTCTAAATCAGTAGTTTCAGTCTTTATTCCACATTTATTCAATAGGACCCTTTTATCAAGTCAAATATTTGCATGCATCTGATGAACTTAAAAGTAATCAAGTTGTGGTAAAAAGACAAGATAAGACACTATTGGCCTTCCCTCGTGTCCTGCAGTCACATCATGGTCCTGCTAGTCTCCCAACCTGCACCCAAAGGTGCAGCATGCAGCCTGTTAAGTGCTTTTTTGTGTTGACAGCCATCAGCCTGCAGCTGATTCTCTCCAACAGCCACCAGAAAAACCTGGAAAAAAACAACAAAAAAACACACAAAAAAACACTGCACATTATTCCCATGGTGCTTTTAGATATGTCAGTACTGTACAGTCACATGTATCAGTATTATTTGCTCACATGCTTCACTACACATGCTATTAGGGTTAACATTAATATTGTATATGTATATTCTAAATGTCCCTATTTTCTTTCATTTGACATTTTACATGCATAATAGCACACAGCAGCATTTCATTGTTTAAATCCATTCTGTGATGCTGACCTCTAGAGGTCATTGTGATGGGATAAGTACTGTTGTACTAGATTGTACATGTTTTCACTTGTGTTTGTGCAGAGAAATGTAATAGAAAATAATACTATAATAATACTACTTCTAAATAATTTTATGGAGTGTATATATATATATATATACACACAGTAATGATTAATTTCCCAAATACCTTTGTACATGTCAGCATAAGAGAATTCTCTGAAACTTGTTCCTTTGTGCTTCTTTCTAACAGGGGCATCCTTACAGTCAGAATGAGGGAATAGCTGCTCTGTTCGCCGCTGCATTCGATTTAACCAATTAATTACTCAGTTCTTACACTGCACTATTAACTTTTACTCTAGTATTTCTTGTGTCTTTCATTTTCTATTTAAATGTTCTTAATCACTAAATGCTTTCTCTGATGTTTTATGATGTTTAAATGCCTTGCCATGCCATGGAGGCAGCTGGCCAGAGGTGGCACATCCTGTTTGTTTTACACCTGTCACTTCATCCTTTAAATATTTCCCTGTGTTTCATCAAACATTTCATGAAAATGACTTCAAACTGTTAATGACATTTTGCTTGTAGTACACCAGCTTTACAAATACTGTATCTGTTAAAAGAAGGACATTACATCATTTGTCTGTTTACACAGATGGGGTGCTATAGATAGAACAAATAAAAAAGTTATTCTTTGCTCAGATTCATGTTCTATGTTAATGTCATTGCAGTCAGGTTCATCTCATAGGTGGCAGGATTTGGTTAATGACATCTTTGAAACTATGTACAGATTCAAAAACGTGGTTATACAGGTACCACTTATGTGGATACCAGCTCACAGAGGGATATAAAGGCCAATTAAATGGTTGACACTTTAGATAAAGGCTCTAAAACATTATGGAAATCATGGAGATTCCACTTCGTAAATCTGAAGCAAAAGGAATAATCCAAAGTAACATAATCAAAGAGTGATAGCACAGTTTGGATACAGGAAATATAGGACTACATCTTTATGCAATATAAAGACAAGTGGACACAGTGAGGACAGCTGAAAGTAGCACCAAGACATCTTAACAGGGTTAAGGCTAGGACATACCAGACTTAACAAAATACTGCACATAATAAACAATCTTCAGTGATATTTAAGTATTGTCAGATAAAGGAATCAGTGGAGCATGTAATGTGTCACTGCTAAATGACTACTCTCAAGAAAAAGAAATATTAAAGAGGAAAATCAGAAAGCCAGGAGTGGATCGAGGAACTAAATCTAAGAATCTAAAACATGTATTTCCCATTGGTTTAGGGAGTTTATTCCATTGTTTGAAAGAAACATGACTGATAAATACAATGTACCATTTTATTTATTTTATTTTATTATTTAAGGCGGTCAGTAACTCTGGGTGGCGGTAATGCGCCTTCTCGCTGATTGGCACCCGCAATAAAACAAAAACAAAAAAGAAGAAGAAGACCGTCCTCTGTGTCAGGCGGTGGACTGAGGTTTGCGGAAGTGTTTGAAATCAGCGTCATATGACTAGCAGTCAGGCAGAGAAAATGCTACCTACACATGGATAAAATTTGTCGGACACGGTGACAAACATACACAACGAACACGGTAACACTACCCATAAATCTTATTAATATAAAGTAAATATTCGACGATTGACTTGTCAACACAACGAGCGTTAGCTGCTACACTCTTCCGTTTAACAATTAGCACTTAAGCTACTGTAAACATGTCAGGTGTTTGTGTTTCTTTAACAGCTGAATTAGTGAACTGAAAGTATCGCTTTATTTCCTGAACAATTGCATGTGAATGTGTTCTCAGATGGAGGAGATTAAAGTGTCTCCTGACTATAACTGGTTCAGAAGCACTGTGCCACTAAAGAGAGTAAGTACCTTATGTTTCTAATGTGTGATGGTGCTGTATAATACTGGGCCCACTGCTTTGTACAGGACAAGGATACATCATCACATGTAGAATGACAACAAGTATACATCATCACATATAGAATGACAACAAGTATACATCAACACATACATGTAGAATGACAACAAGTATACATCATCACATGTAGAATGACAACAAGTATACATCATCACATGTAGAATGACAACAAGTATACATCATCACATATAGAATGACAACAAGTAAACATCAACACATACATGTAGAATGACAACAAGTATACATCATCACATATAGAATGACAACAAGTATACATCATCACATACATGTAGAATGACAACAAGTATACATCATCACATATAGAATGACAAGTATACATCATCACATACATGTAGAATGACAACAAGTATACATCATCACATACATGTAGAATGACAACAAGTATACATCATCACATATAGAATGACAACAAGTATACATCAACACATACATGTAGAATGACAACAAGTATACATCATCACATGTAGAATGACAACAAGTATACATCATCACATGTAGAATGACAAGTATACATTAACACATATAGAATGACAAGTATACATCAACACATATAGAATGACAAGTATACATCATCACATACATGTAGAATGACAGCAAGTATACATCATCACATATAGAATGACAAGTATACATCAACACATACATGTAGAATGACAACAAGTATACATCAACACATATAGAATGACAAGTATACATCAACACATATAGAATGACAAGTATACATCAACACATATAGAATGACAAGTATACATCAACACATACATGTAGAATGACAACAAGTATACATCACATATAGAATGACAAGTATACATCAACACATACATGTAGAATGACAGCAAATATACATCATCACATGTAGAATGACAGCAAATATACATCACTGAAACTGATGATGTCATTTCTTTTTTTCTAAAGTTGTTAAAAGAAAACGGACCAGGTGATGCTGCCACAAACATTTAACAAGGAAATAAACAACTTCATGTAATGCGGAAGTTACAGGAAGTCACTCATAATTTAGAGTTGCTGTAGCTGTTAAGCAAAGTTTATGAGGTTTTTCTTGACTCAACAACTCTCAAAATTACAGTATGTGGTTTTTAATCAGTCAACCAGGGTCCCAGCAGTAGGCCAAGCCTCTGGACATGGGAACCTGCGAGACAAGAGAGCACAAAGACTCCGGTGAAGACGTCAATTTAGCAACATGCATTAATTGGTCATGAATATGTAGAGATAAGAGGGAGAGGAGGAGAGAGGAGCTCAGTGCATCATGTGAAGTCCTCCTGCAGTACAATCCTATAGCAGCATAGTGTAGCCTAAGCCAGCCTTAATTATAAGCTTTATCCAAAAGGAATGTTTTAATCCCATCAATGCCTTGTTGCGGAGGAACTTCTTGACTTGACTTCTTGACCTTTGACAGTGATATGTACACACTTCAAGCATTCAAGTAAGAACTTCTTGTTCATGGGGGGTTGTTGGGTCTCTGTAGAATAAAGACTACAGTCTAGACCTGCTCTCTTTGGAAAGTGTCTTGAGATAACTTTTATTGTGACTTGGCACTATATAAATAAAAGTGACTTGACTTAATCCCCTCCATCTCTCATTGGTGGAGGTAAAAAAAGATATTTCTGAATCTGTTTTATCTTGTCTGTAATGTCAGAGAATATGGCAATATAGCCACTAAATATTTATCCCTTAAATCTACCAAGTTTTCCTTCATAGATTACCCCTCCCCCACCTCCTTTTTACCCTCAGCTGGCCTCACAGGCCATTGTACCTACATCTCAGTCACATTACAAATAAAAGTCCAAAAGAGAACATAATCAACATATGACAAGAAGACTGTTTCAGCATTGTGCTGCCAATAAGCCTCCCTGCATTTGTTGGCTGCCAGTGTTCCCTTTGTCCTTCGATGTTTCTTAAACTTCTCACATGAAGGGTGCATTCCTGTCGTGGCTGAAGAGTTGGAAAAATTAGTTCCAGAATGGGTAAGATCAAGTTGATGCTGCCTGAAGATTTTGTTCGACGACTTACTGACTTTGACGTCATAGACTTTGACGGATGAAATTAAACGATCGGTTGATGTTCGAAACCTTTTATCAGCTTTTGTATTGAATATCAGGTTTTTTGTGGTATGATGTAATCATTTTTGTTCACATATAAGTGACCTAGACTCGTCAGAAAAGTTTTATTTATCAGCTTTAACTCTGATAACTAGTCAGGTGAAGCGATAACACCATCATCTCACTGTTTAATCATGCCCCTGAGTTAAATCTGAGTAGGTTAACCTCTCCCCATTGTACTGCCCTCTGTTTGATTGCTATTTCTGTACTTTAGTCAAGTATGCTCTTTTCCATCGTACACTGCATAAAGAATTTTTTTTTGCGTTCAGCCTGCAGTCGTCAAGTAGCTCAATATGTTCTCCTGCTTCCTGTTTGAGACTTTGTATTGTACTCACATTATTGTGTTTTTGTCTCCACCAGATTATTGTGGATGACGATGACAGTAAGGTGTGGTCCTTGTATGATGCTGGCCCAAAGAGCATAAGGTGTCCCATCATCTTCCTCCCTCCAGTCAGTGGGACAGCCGAGGTGTTCTTCCAGCAGGTGTTGGCTCTGACAGGCTGGGGCTACAGAGTCATCTCGGTGAGCTCAGCACTAAGAACAGACTGCAGCTTCTACCAGTCATCTGCTCCTCCCTTTCTCCATTTATCTGATCATTTGATTTGTTTATAAATGTCTGAAGAAGGTCCTCCAGTAATCCACAGTCCAAAGATATTCAGTTTTATGTGATTTAAGTGACACAAGAGTATGTTTGGGATTTTGGCTTGAAAAAAATCTGAAATGATGAAATTATAACCAAAATAGTTGAAGATAAATTCTCTGTTCCTATTTAAAGATGAGTCCTGGTGCGGCGTTATGGGGGGGCTGGTGCGCAGCTGCACAGCTGACCCACCCTAAATGACTGGAACATATAAAAAAAAACTTTCTTAAAAAAGTAAAAGACAACATTTATTGAGATACTGTCATGTGTAAAATCTGGACCAATCACAACAGGCTATTTTACAAGGTCCTGGCCATTGGCCCAGGCGTGTAAACGTGTGTCATGGTATGGAGGCTGTTGCCCAACAAATGCTTCTTTTTTTCTTTTTTCTTTTTTCTTTTTTCTTTTTTCTTTATTTTTTTATTGTATTATTATTATTATTATTGTATTATTATTTTTTTTAAATATTTTTTAATTTAATTTATTTTTATTTTTGTTTTTTATTGTGGGCTACAGCTGGCTTTATTAATTGAATTTATTTATTAATTAAAAAACTTCTGCCTGACTTGTTTTTATCTCCTGGAGAACACACTGAGGCCTTCTGTTTTTTGGACAAGGTTATGTATTTACAGCACAGTGCGCCGCTCTCTCCTATAGAAGTCAATCTAGCTCGCCCAGTATTCGATCTCTCTCTCTCTCCCTCTCCGTGAAATCAATTTAAACAAATGTAATCCAGCAAGATCGTCCAAACAATATGATAGGATTGAAATGTTTTTAATTTTTTTAATCAGTGCTCTAAATGAATGGATGCGTTGGTCTACACAATCCACAGCAAAGGAAAGACATAATAGATATTGTACAATACAATATTAGATTTTTGCCTGATTTAATTCACGTATGTGGTGTTTTCAATAGGACTATAAAACAAACTGTCACAGGTAAATAGTAGGACATCTTGGCGGCATTAAAAATGAGTTGAAATGTGTTATAATCAGCCAGACACTCGTCACCACAGTCTGATTTACAGTCATTTTGTTTTAGTGAGTTGGAAACCATGAAAGGACGGTGGATCTGTAAATTTAAAAGGCCCATCCAAATTTGAAATCCTGGCTCTATGCCTGGATGAGTCTATAAATGTATAGTTCATATTTGCGGTATAAGACACCATGTTTAATATTCTGAAAAAACAACATCAATCACACATTTAACAGAGGTCTGCTGTTGAATCCTGTGTAAAAGGCTTCCTCATCTCCTGATTGAATGTGGGTGTCGATCCTTGTGGTAGCAGTAAATATTCAAATTGAGTCGTGACATCTGTTAAAAAGCTGGTAAAAGTAACGACATAATAACAGTGTGTGGTCTCCAGCTGCAGTATCCTGTGTACTGGGATCTCATGGAGTTCTGTGATGGCTTCAGGAAACTTCTTGATCACCTGCAGTTGGATAAAGTAAGTCTGCGGTTTCCTCCTAAAACAGACACCTTTACTTTGAAGGGAGTTTAACGAAGGGTCATCAAGCAAAGTTGTTTTTCCCATCAAGCAATGACATTATTTTTGGTGTGGGAAATCACATAATATGTGCTTCCCATATATTGATATTTTTTCCCAATGGCATTTTTATTGTCACAAAAATTGTCCATTTGTTTCTTTTCTTGCTGAGTACTTGTCAAAAGATAATTCACTTAAACACATAGCTATATCATAGAAATTGACCCATTGATTAAAATCTCCTCCCCAAAGCAGCTAGGCTGTATGGCTACCTGTATGAATGTAGATGTAGACAGAGTAACATCGCGTTAACCACAAAGATAACCTACATGGAACAGTTTAGAGATGCAGAGTAAACTACCATGACAGCATAAATCAGGTAAAACCTATCCACCTAAGACAGTGACCAGCCCTCTGATGTTCTGCTGTATGTTATGGCAAAAACAAAGCAGACGGTTCTGAATATTCCGGAAATCTAGCCCATGCAGAGTGAAGAAACATGGTGTCTCCATCTAATGATAATCTCTGTCACCTGAACCTTCAGGTCCATCTGTTCGGGGCATCTCTGGGTGGATTCTTGGCTCAGAAGTTTGCAGAGTGCACACACAAGTCTCCCAGAGTGCACTCACTGATACTGTGTAACTCCTTCAGTGATACCTCCATCTTCAACCAGACATGGACAGCAAACAGGTGATTTTCAATGATCCCAGAACAGATTGTCCTCTGACGCATTCATTTTCATTCACGTTTTCGTTTCCTGCTCAATAGTTTCTGGCTGATGCCAGCTTTCATGTTAAAGAAGATCGTTCTGGGGAACTTTGCCAAAGGACCTGTGGACTCAAAAATGGCAGAAGCAATCGACTTCATGGTTGACAGGGTAAGAAGAGGTGTGTCACTACAGTGGTACACCTACCTCCTCTTGAATTATAATAATGATCATAGTCATAACCATAAAATATAATCATATAATTTAATTTGATTATAGATTCTGAAGTGGGGCTCAACTACATATCATGCGTAATTTATACGTAACGTTTGGTTTAACTAGAATGTATAGTTTGCGAGATATGCTTCGGACAAGTTGACAACCCGTCAGACTTAACTTGGAAATCACAAAAAATGTGCACACAAACAAATCACACAAAACATAAAGTTGATAGAAAGTTCAAAATATCAACAGACAACTACATATCATATTTACAGTATATAAGCAGCCAAGGTTAGCAGCAGAAGGACCCAGTGGTCGTAGGAACAAGGTGGCTGCACTGAGCTTTCCACAGTGCCTGTTCAAAATCCCCTGGATGACAACAGTTGAAAATAGGTTGTCTGTCTTTTTTTCCTGTTATCTCCAAAGACATCACAGTCTGTTGGCCACTAATACTGAAGTAAGAGACTGAACCCCAGTTTACTCCTTGGGGTACTGTAAGGGCTTCCTACTGCTCCTCAGGGACGGGTCAAATGCAGAGAAAGAATTTCCCCACGAGGACAATAAAAAGTATATCTTGTACCTTTTTGTTATAATCGGTCATTTTGGTTTGATCACATGCTCCATGAGTTAGGAGGTCGTTCTTCTGACTTCATTGTGTTCATGAGCTTTTAAGACGTAATATGTGAACAACATGGAGGCTACAGAGATGTGTTGTATTTTATTGCTCAGAGCGTTTAAACAACATTCTCTAAAAACACTAAAATATTGTTTAACTTAATGTGTTGTCAAGGTTAATGTTAATAAATTACTGTCGTAACTAATCTGGGTCAGTTTACATGGACAGAAATAGTTGCAACCTAAACTATGGCACAAATTACTCATGAGCAAAAGATTGGTCTTCAATATGTAAATTTCTTTGATAAACAAACTTCTACTTGTATGGTAAACAAATTTCTACCCGTGTGGTAAACAAACTTCTACCTGTGTGGTAAACAAACTTCTACCTGTGTGGTAAACACACTTCTACTTGTTTGGTAAACAAATTTCTACCCGTGTGCTAAACAAACTTCTACCTGTGTGGTAAACAAACTTCTACTTGTTTGGTAAACAAACTTCTACCTGTGTGGTAAACAAACTTTACTTGTTTGGTAAACAAACTTCTACCTGTGTGGTAAACAAACTTCTACCTGTGTGGTAAACAAACTTCTACCTGTTTGGTAAACAAACTTCTACCTGTGTGGTAAACAAACTTCTACCTGTTTGGTAGACAAACTTCTACTTCTCTGGTAAACAAACTTCTATTTCTTCGATAAACAAACTTCTACTTGTTTGGTAAACAAACTTCTACCTATGTGGTAAACAAACTTTACTTGTTTGGTAAACAAACTTCTACCTGTGTGGTAAACAAACTTCTACCTGTGTGGTAAACACACTTCTACCTGTGTGGTAAACAAACTTCTACCTGTGTGGTAAACACACTTCTACTTGTTTGGTAAACAAACTTCTACCTGTGTGGTAAACAAACTTCTACCTGTGTGGTAAACAAATTTCTACCCGTGTGCTAAACAAACTTCTAACTGTGTGGTAAACAAACTTCTACCTGTGTGGTAAACAAACTTCTACCTGTGTGGTAAACAAACTTCTACCTGTGTGGTAAACAAACTTCTACCTGTGTGGTAAACAAACTTCTACTTGTTTGGTAAACAAACTTCTACCTGTGTGGTAAACAAACTTCTACCTGTTTGGTAAACAAACTTCTACCTGTTTGGTAGACAAACTTCTACTTCTCTGGTAAACAAACTTCTATTTCTTCGATAAACAAACTTCTACTTGTTTGGTAAACAAACTTCTACCTGTGTGGTAAACAAACTTTACTTGTTTGGTAAACAAACTTCTACCTGTGTGGTAAACAAACTTCTACTTCTCTGGTAAACAAACTTCTATTTCTTCGATAAACAAACTTCTACTTCTCTGGTAAACAAACTTCTACTTCTCTGGTAAACAATCTTCTATTTCGTTGGTAAACAAACTTTTTCCTTCTCGGAGCAGCTTTCAAACTAGTCTTTATTGGCAATTGTTAATAACCAGACCAGTCTGCAGGGGCTGATGGGACTATTTTACATGTACTCACTTGACAACAGTCGAAAGACCGATGAGCAAGGGGCCGCCTTACATGGTAGCCTCTGTCACCACTGAATGAATGTGTGTGTGAATGGGTGAATGCTGGCTTTGCACTTTGAGTGGTCAGTCAGGCTAGAAAGGTGATATATACTGTAACTGCAGTCCATTTACCATATAACTATTACTTTTAACTAGGAGAGCCTTTTCTTTCTGTAGTAATATGTCTGTATTTAAATGTTAACCTCTACCCTCCATGTGTTGTGTGTGTTGCAGTTAGAGAGTCTGAACCAAAGCGAGTTAGCATCACGGCTAACACTCAACTGTCAGAACTCTTACGTGGAGCCTCATAAAATAAAAGATGTTGCTGTGACCATTATAGATGTAAGTGTTAAACCATCTCCTACCCCCTGGTATATCATATCATATATATTTCTCCTATAATAACCTGAGTTATGCTTCCTCTGTGGCTGATTTGGAGGTGTTTGATCAGAGCGCTCTGTCACTGGAGGCCAAGGAGGAGATGTATAAATTGTATCCTAATGCGAGACGGGCTCATCTGAAAACAGGAGGAAACTTCCCATATCTGAGCAGGAGTGCTGAAGTCAACCTCTACATACAGGTACACTCATTTACTAACTAATGATGATGGTACTGCTTTAGCAGGTACAGCATGCAGCGACCTGTGGCCCTTTGCTGTTGTGTCAACCACCTTACTGCCTTACTGCATTACATTCAACTATATTTTGCACTGTCACGTGTCATCTGAATGTTGTGATCTCCTTTATATAAATGAAGACATTTCCATCATACACTGATGCCGAAAATGTAGAAATGGGTGCATTAAATTCACCTAAATGCAGGAAAGTAAGTGTTTGATTCTCAAAATTTGCTGATGAAGGACCTCCAGACATCCAACTTAATGTGTCCCCCCTTATGAAGAAACAAAGCCCCTAAACCCATGCCATTAAACAAAGTAATCCAGTGATAGTTATCTGTACATCCATAGGTCAAAAGGAACTGCTCATTGTCATTTGACAAAATGTAAAACAAATATAGAACCCTAACTCCAAAAAAGTTAGGGGAAAAAAGAAGAAAATTATTTTAAAAGTCAATAAAAACAGAATGCAGTGATTTGCAAATCCCTTTTAACCTACATACAACTGAATACGGTACAAAGACTAGATGATTAATGTTCAAAATAAACTTTGTTTTTTATTGATAATATATGCTCATTCTGACTTTGATTCCCACAACATGTTTCAAAACAATTGGGACACTTTAATGCTTAGTATTGCACACCTGCCATCCACTTCAGTTGTGTGTGTTTATTTGATATATAGTACTAATACTATATGTTCACCAAACATGGCGCAACACTGTTGGCCTTGGAAAAAGTATCCACTCTCTGGGTGCCCTTTAATGTCTTTTCTGTCATCATTTTGTTTTACAAAAATAAACATGTGTAACTGGTGGCCTGTTTCCATTTGTCAGATTAGCAAGAACCTTTATCACTTCCTCCATTTCACACAATGGCTTATGTCACAATGAGCTGACAAAAATAGAAAGCAGAAGAAAGAGCAGACAAGCCTGATCACATCTCACTTTCTCGCTCTATATGCACATAAACTCATACATCACTGGGACAAACAGACTTAATGTTCGTAACACAGAGAGAAGTTCTTGCATAACGTTAGCTGAATTTATGAAGAAGAAGTCTCAAATGATTAAGAGTTCAGCAGGGTCTTGGTTCTCTCCCCATTGGGTGACAAGGACATAGCCTACATTATTTACTGTTCACTGTATTTGTAAAATATGACATGTTTCCTGTCAATAAAATGTCCTTGTTCATAAGTGTGGTGTAAATGGTGAGGTCAGTGTGTTCAAACAGCTGCTCCTTCCCTGCCCTTGCTGACATTTATCAAACCTGGTGTATCCAAACACCTTTGACCCCTCCCATCACCTCCTTTTTACTCCTGACGTCTGGAAGGAGATTCTGGAGCATCAGAGCCAGAACCACCAGACTGGGCAGTACTTTCTTCCCCCAAGCCATCAGGTCCCTGAATAGGCACTAAATCCTGCCCCCCCATCCCCCAGCATCAATGAGCTGATCTGAACTGGACTGGACTTGCTGCACCAGCCACTTTTACCCCCACTGGGACTATGTTTTGTTGTCTTCATTATTTTACTACTGTTTATTCTTTTTAACACTGCAGCATACCATATATGCTCTTTTTAGATATACTGCTTGGACAAAAGTATTGAGATACCTGGCCCAACAGCTACAGGAACGTTTATGACATCCCATTCTAAATTCATAGGCATTAATATGGAGCCGGTCCTCCTTTGCAGCGATAACAGCTTCCACTCTTCTGGGAAGGCTTTCTGCAGATTTTGGAGTGTGTCTGTGGGAAGTTTTGACCCTTCATCCAGAAGAGTATTTGTGAGGTCTGAGCACTGATGTTGGGAGAGAAGGCCTGGCTCGCAATCTCTGTTCCAGTTCATCCCTAAGGTGTTGGATGAGGTTGAGGTCAGGGCTCTGTGCAGGCCAGTCAAGTTCTTCCACACCAAACCCACCAAATCATGTCTTCATGGACCTTACTTTGTGGACTGGGGCACAGTCACTGGAACAGGAAAGGGTCTTCCCCAAACTGCTCCCACAGAATTGTCCAAAATGTCTTGGTATGCTGAAGCATTAAGATTTCCCTTTACTGGAAATCAGCTAAGAGAGCCCAAACATGATTAACATCACAGTGAACCAAATGTAAATCAGACAAAGTGAGATCCATTCTGTCTGTTTCTTCTTGTCGTTTTAGAGGATGTCAGATGTGTAGGTGGTCCTTCAGTGTGGACCATGACACATTAGCTTTCACACTGCTGGAAGAATGAGACCACATGTGGCGCAGACCACCTCTGAATGTGGTATGAGTGGTCAGACCTCAAATGCTTCCTCAGAGCATCTTGGTTGTGTTCTCACCTGTACTCTCAGAGCTGTTCACTAGTGATCAGATCACTCAGGACAGATGTTTAGGTGTGAAAAGGCTCAGAGATCAACTTTAAAATGCAAGGACTTTACTCCAGACGGCATTTAAATGACAGAACAGCAGGCTTTTGAAAGAAAATCAGTGTTTGTGTTTTGGTTAGGATTTGTCCTCAGCTGTTCTGTTAATGCTCGTTGTTTATGTCCAGATTCACTTGCGTCAGTTCCACGGGACAAGATACGCCGCCATCAGTCCCGACATGGTGAGTGCTGAGGAGCTGGAGGTGCAGGAGAGTCACCTGAGCAGTAACCAGGACTCCGATGACAACCAATGAGATGATGTTCACCCATCTCTGCTGAACACCTACATGTTTTCTCCTGAATACATCATTTCACAGGACGTTCCTTAGATTTTCTGTGGATTTCAGCAGTCAATCAGCGGGACAACAAAGAATATTTTTGTTTGACAGATGAAGCAATATTTTCATAATGACCTGTACATAAATGACACTGGGTCCCTTTGCTTTAAAAACGTACAACACCTTGCCTTATATGGAATGAATCTGCTAAATGTTGCAGTCATAAGCTGCCTGAACTGTTTGCCTCAAGTGTTTATTTCAGTGTCGTAAAGATAGTCTACTAATGTGTGTAATTAAGTTGAATAAAGATGCATTTGTTAATTAGTTTAAATTTTACATGTTCTTTCCACACATGTTTGAAAGTGGCCCACAAGACCCTGTGAGAAATAATGTAATAACTTTGACACCTCAGTCATGCCAAAGGCGTTTGCCTCTAAAAAACTTTTTTCAAAGCGAAATTTGTACCACATAGGTTAAAGTGTATTCCTACTATTGAAGTAAATCATTGAAAAATGCGATTCAAGCAAGGAGTAGCTGTATTTCTGTTTTTATAATAAAACGTAAAACACTTACGGTCCTTTATTGATAACGTTGAGTCGTGGGTTGCAGTACCAACTTTGGCGACAGCAGATCAGTGGCGATATAACCTAGTACACTGCTAAAAATCACCATAAGGGGTTCCTGGCCATGTAGGGGTCGAAGGAAACGAAGAAGTAGACATATTGGCTAAACAGTCAATAAAATCAAACACAGTAGACATAGAAATGCCATTAAGTAAAGTTGAGGTCAAATCTATTATCTAGCAACAAAATCTGGCAAGAATACTGGGACATCAATGACACAGGAAGACCCTTATACAACATACAAAAACAGATTGGAAAATGTGCAATACGAGGCAGGAACCGAAGGGAAGAAATAGCCATAACTCGACTCAGGATAGGACACACAGGACTAAACTATACACTACATAAAATAGGTAAACATCCAACAGGACAATGTACTCACTGTAATCAACCAGAAACAGTTCAACATGTAATACTAGAATGCAATAGGTACAAGGAAGAACTGGCAGAAAAACTAAAAGAGGAAAAACTGGATATGACATTGGGAGATCTATCAGGAAAGATTTTAGAGAAAAGTTTGGGTGTTATAGTACATTATTTAAAAGAGACTGGGATAGGAAATAGATTATAGGTAGTTTTTTTTTCTTCTGTTCGTCTATCTAGTGTTCCACACTCCTGTCCAATAGGTGGCGGTAATGCGCCTTTAAGCTGGTTGCCAACCGCCAACAAAAATCCCAAAGAAGAAGAAAATCACCACAAACATTTACGTGAAGAAGAAAGAATGGCGTCTACCAGAGGTGGAAGATGAATTGAGCCAACCGTAGATGTGATTACTGCCTATTATTTAGACATAGAGTCGGGTTATTTTACACCACATGGACACCGCATATCACCACAGCCCGTCAGACAAACAGCAGTCTTCTGTCTACAATGGCGACTATCTGGAGACACCGCACACCGCTAACAGACCACCGCCGAGCTCCGCACATGACCCGCCGCCGACGCTCCACACTGCCTCACGTTCGGCATCTTTACAGGGATATGACGGTCAGTCGTTTGGATTCATGCCTGACTTCCCCGCACCGTCTCATGGAGGAGGAGGTTTCGGAGGGCATCGCTTCACCTTCCCATATGGATTCGACCCGTCAGTCCCTCCACCTCCGTTCGGCTGTCCACCTCCAGGACACTTCCCTAACATGCTGCCCCCTGCTCCGCTAAACACATACAGCAGCAGGGCAGCGTTTCAACCATTTAGCCAGCAGTTTAGCTCCGGTCCTAAGACCGCACAGTACGACCCGGACCCCACTCAGAGACAACCTCAGCATGGGCATGAGAGCGGATTTCCTCTGGTGGAGAACCTCGACCGAGCTGAGGATGAAACAGCCCTTCAGAGGAAGCAGGACCGACAGTGGCTCAGACGTTTCCTACAGAGCAGAGACCAGGCGTCCAGGCTGCCCCAGAACCCGCGGCAGAGCAGCTCTATACCCGAGCTGAGGTTGGCTCTGGATGGGGCCGCTCAGCTCATCTCACGGCTGAAGGAGTCATGTGAAACTCTGAGAAGCAACGAGGACAATGAGGGAGTCTGGATGGACTCCTATTTAACGGCTTTAGAGGTGAAGAGAGAGCTACAGGACAAACTCTCTCTCCTCCACAGTCGACATTTAGACAACTGGAAAGATAAATTGTCCCGGGTAGCCAAGAGAAGGGCATGGCTACGGAGAGCCGGGAGACGGCGGCAGATGGAGGACAACCAGAGAGAGGAGCGCATCTCTGAGAAAGAGGCTGCCATAGATAAGTGGAGGATGGAGCAGATTCGCCGAGTAGAGGAGAAGAAGACTGTAAGTACCGCATGCATCCATCCACGTTGTAATGATAACTTGAATTTGCATAACGAGCACCAAGTTAAAGGACGTTAAATGTCAATGGAGTCACATACTAGTGGAAACAAACCTGATAAATTAAGTAGTAAATACAAGTAACTTGGTAAATACTAAGCCTTAAAAAGTTCTATCTGATATTGGTATGGGATGAATGCATCCCTCTAACCTCGGACCCCTGTTCACACCTGGTGTTACCATCTCCTCTGGGAGGTCACAGGTGGACAGTCCATCTGTTCACACCTGGTATTGTGTGTCTCCACATGTGTCCAGTGAGCGGAGATAAAAAATAAACATGTACATCACAATGTTTTTAACACAAAGACAGACTTAATACACGTAAGGTTTTTAAAATGCACCACTGTGCAGTCTGAGTTTGTATGGGGAGTTTATGTTTTTTGTTCCTTTTTTAAGTTTTTATGATTATTTTAATTCAACCAGTAATGAAAACAAAGAGACGGGAACACCAAAACGTGAGCACCACAGATTTCTCTGGTGACACAACTACAGTATACAACATTTAGACCATCACTAATTACTTTGTGTCCCATCAGAGTTCATTACAGTCAAGTCAGCTTTATTTATACAGCACCACATCACAACAAAAGTTATCTCAAGGCATTTCCAGAGACCGTGCTCTTCATTCGAAATGAGCGATGGCAGTAATCCTCCTCCTCATGGACTAGTACAACCTCCGGATGATGTCATCCAGTGGGATGGCCGTCCACTCTTCAGTCAGAGCTGCCCAGAGTTGCTGCTGAGTCTGTGGAGGACGCTCATACTGTCACACTCACTCATTCAACCGAACCCACAGGTTTTCAGTGGGGTTTAGGTCAGAGCTCATCACTGGCCATTCCAGAATTGTGAGGTCATTCTTCCCGGATCCGGTGATGACATCAGCACAGCACCGGGTTGAAGTCCATCAGGCCTCAGACGATTTATTGTTTTGTCACATACGGGTGCATTATGGGTCTGTGCCGTGAGTGGTGGCTGGTCGGAGCCTGTTTCTGAGGTTCAACACGCAGACATGTCAGCCCTGATTCTGGGTCGTTACACATGGCCGACCAGGGTGCAGGCGATCTGTCATTGGTCCTCTGTCTACATAACACCATGGGACAGTGATGCTGTGTCAAACTGACACTTTTTACAATGTAAGATACAAAAAAACGTAACTTTATTTACAAGAAGGAAAGACTCAAAACTCTGTACTTTTTTAAGTGAGTCTGGTGATGCTGTGTTGAAATCGCTTCTAACAGTGGGTTTGAAGATGTGTGTTTGAAACATCTGCTGCTTACCTGGACAGGTAAGAGTCCAAACATGTCATCAACATCACAGTGAACCAAATGTTAATCAGACAGTGTGTGATCCATTCTATCTGTTTCCTCTTGTTTCATTGGACGTCAGATGAGTGGGCGGTCCTTCAGTGTGGACCAGGACACATTAGTGTTCATACAGCTGACAGAATGAGACCACAACCATCCTGGACCACCTCTGAATGTGGTCTGAGGGATCAGATCTCAAATGTGTCCACAGTGTGTCTTGGGAGTGTGTTCATGTTTGGGTGACACAATATTTTAAAAGAGCTGATATTCCAATATTTTATGCGATACATGTTGTGATATGAAAAGAAATACAGGAATTAAATAGTTTTATTTCAGAAAGAATGAATCATTTTCAACAGGTTTGAGAGGGATGCCAGCCATTGACACATCTGTCAAATAATCATTATACATAAATATGAAATGGCTTCATCAAACCGAATAAAATAAAGTAAACAGCAAATAGAGGCAGGAGTCCAGAGACGAGCTGGCTGCAGGGATGCAGACTGTATAATGCGATCTGGCACATCTCTCCTCCACCGACCAAACAACCAAGCGGCTGTGAGACACACCCACTTTGCATGCACAACGAGGAGTAACTCACAAGCAGCAAACTCCACAAAAAAAGCCTTAAATCAGACTGAATGATGTTCTGTCAGACAGACCTCCTGTAGCTCAGGCTTGGAGATTAAGAGCCATGAGAGTTAAACAGTAAAACGCTGTAACCTGACATGTTAGAGTTCAGCGGTCTTACTTGACATTGCGCGTCTTGTGATGTGACAATGCGATGGTGGATGATGATGATGATGATGATGATGATGATGAAGGTGGGTCACATGTTGATGTATTTGCATTCCAGGAGCAGGAGCTGAAGCTGGCTGCAGACGCTGTCCTCTGTGAGGTGAGGAAGAAGCAGGCAGACGTGAAGAGGATGCAGGATATTCTCAGGTCTTTGGAGAAACTGCGCAGACTGAGGAAAGAGGCGGCGTCGAGGAAAGGTGTCACTTGTTCTGTCTTTATTCCCGGCCCCATGATACCTGAACCTGAACGAATTGTCAGGTTAATAATATTTCAAGGGAATGTAGTGAAAGTAATAAATATAATTAAATTATTTTAATAATATCACCAATTCAAATAAATCATATGGTGCTCATCTGCATTCATTTCTAAATCTGTAGGAGACATTATCTCAGCTGCTAGTTGTGTGTTTCTAGCCTTATTGATTACCGTATAGCAGCTAAATAAAGATCACTCCCAGCAGATCTGGATTATTATCTGCATCTGCACCACAATATTAACACTAATAGATATCAACACCATAAGTATATCTGATTTTTTGTTTACATCATGATTTATGCATTATTTCCCTGATCCACTTCTCCATCTGGATTCCCACCAGAGTTTAATGTGTTTTTGTCTGTTACATGCCCCATCCATCCACTAAGGTTTGTGCAAATTGGTACAAAAGTTTTTGCATAATTAAGAAAAATGGAAAAAAAGAAGCCATATCTAAATCGACCACCATGTGTGATTGTTTTTGCCATGTTATTTCATTGTTTAGAAAGTGCTACTCCACCCATATGTAAAACACTTATTTTGCTCAGTGTGCAGATCTTGTTGCATGTAAATAAACAAAGACGGCGCACTAAAAGGTCTTCATTGCAGTGCTGTTGTGTAATCTCTCTATAAACAGGGTTAACAGTCTGTGACTGTGTGTGTGTGGCAGGTATCGTCACCGAGCCAGACTGTGAGGAGGCGTTCAGCAGCCGACTGGACCAGCTGAGGTGTGTGATCAAGAGGAGGACGGCAGTGTACTCGGCTGAGGAGAACGCTCTGATGGTGATGCTGGAAGGAGAGCAGGAGGAGGAGAGGAAGAGGGAACGTGAGAAACGGATGAAGAAGGAGAGGGAGAGACTGCTGCAGAAGAAACAAAAAATAGACGCCATGTTGTTTGGAGGTATGACCTCTTAGCCAGTCCACATTTGTCCTCCATTCAACAGCAGTTTGGTTGAATCAGATACATACTGTATGTGTTTGCTTCATAGATGGACTTCCTGCTGGTCCTGCTCTGCAGCCCTTCAGGGAATATCACACCCAGGCTGAAAACTCACTGCAGGCTTTGCTTCAAATCAGGTTCTTCATCTTTACTTCAGTCTGTGGAACAAACATAAATCTGAGAGTCAGAATTGATTAATAGCACCAGTGATTTTCACAAGCCAACATGCTCTAACTAACACATTACTGAAATGAACTTGAGGAGGATGTAGTAACGTGTTGGGACTGTTTTTCTTTTAGGAGAGAGTGGGATGTGTTCATGGTTGCAGCGGATCATCCTGATGGTTCTCCTGTTCCTCAGGCCTGGGTCCTCCCAGACGCCCCGTCAGATCAGACCTGGGCCTCTGCTCTGCAAGCTGCTGAGACTGATTGACAGGCTGTGTCTGTGTCACTGGATGTGATGTAAAGAACTGCTTGATGGCCAACACTCGACATTAAATCCAACCCTGACCTGCAGGTCTGTTGGCTGTGAACGTTAAATGATGTCAAAAGTTCGGAACCCTTTTGTTTTCACGAGAGAAATAAATCAATGAGAAAATAAACATGTGATGTTTCGTTGTGTTAGTTGAGATATCAGCGTTTATGTGAGCTGCAGCAGGTTGACGCTGTCAGACTAGAACTCTTTGGGCCCTACGGTCTGAAGTTCATATCCAACGTTTCCAACTCACTTTTGACTATCAAACATAATCTGGGTGTTAAATTAGACACAAGGTGCAAGGGGAGTGTATTTAGTCCCTTCATTATTCATAGGTGTGTTTTTGGCTTAACATGAAGGAAACCCATCAGGCATCTTCCTTTCCTTTAAAAGCCGGGTGAAGCCACAACTCCATTTGATTGCATATGAGCAAATGCATTGATATTTAACTGAGGAGGAGGAGGGCTGCTCCCATACCTGTGTGTAATACATGATGGATCTCAGGCATTCTGATAAATAGAGCACGTCATACACTGTTTTCCCTTTATCAATCACAAACTTCTCTAAATGTGGCGCACCTGTGCCAGCTTCATGGCACGCTGTCAGTTGCCTATAAAAAGCCAGTGAAACGCCCCTGGTTAATATTAATGATTACTGCATTAATTAGGAGCATCATGGAGAAACATGCAAAAAGAAAGAAATAAACTTCACTCAATGTGAAGTTGAAGTTCTTGTTGGAGAGGTGGAAACAAGAAAGAACATTATTTGGACGACACTGCTGGAGTAACAATACATTTATGCACGCAAAAATTGGACTCCATTTACAAAAAAGTGGGACTTGATTCACTAAACAGTTTCTCTTTTGTAGTTGCTGCATGTTCCAGCGGGGTTAGCGGTGGTGCAGCAGAGGAAAGGTTCGCGCCCGGCGTCTCTACTCCACCCAGTGCGCCCCACCCTTCCAGCAGCGCCGTGTCCTCACAAAGGCTGTTCTTCAGAGAAAAAATGATACAATCAGTAAATGAAGTTGCAAAAGAATTGCGAGCAATTAGAAATGTGTTGGGTGAAATTAGCACTTCACTAAAACATCTGGCAAATAAATGTCATTTCCATACCTCGTGTCGTCTTTTTACAACCGATGGAGACGCACGGGATTTAGGAAAGTGGGGGGGGGGGGACATCTCCCCCCTGTCCCCAATGGAAATTACGCCCCAGTGTTCATGTACTTATTAGAACTATTATTTATTATCATTGCGTTTTGTGTTATCTGAAATATTGTTTTTTTGTACCATTATGTGATATACATGTCTGATACGGCTTTATAGCGAGTTTCTCGGTAAAATACGTAGAGAAAAATTTCCCTTGTCAGAGAAATGAAGTGGTCCACATTCTTCTTCTAATGTTGTAGCTACATCCTGTAACCACTAGGGGAAGCAGTAGTCTGTCAGCAGACGGTAGAAGAAGAAACTGTTTTGACTAGAGGGACATTACTCTGGTTTCGTCGAGGCGTCAGCACTCAGGTATATAGTTACCAATTAACCAAAAACATAATATACGTATAATGTCATTGCTAAGTTAATGAAACCACGGTGTAGCGTGTCTGTCCAGAGAAGTGGTCTACTCAACCGATGCATTCCACCACATTCAATAGCATTAGCATGCTAACGACGCAGAAGAAGGAAGTGTCGCTTTAGGTCAGTTCTCGCGCGAGCAGAAGCTGGCCTTGTTGGTTGAGAAGCCTTTTCACCCACCGGTCAACGAGCGACTGTCCCTCAGGTCCGCTCTAATCTCACGTGGAGTTGATCTTTAACAACAACAAAAAATTTAAGTTATATCTTTACATTTTTTTATGCTCCAGAATAAGCCGGGTTTCGCTTCTCTCCCGTTTGACTGTTTGTGTGACTGAGCCAACAATCACTCAGCAGTAATATGATTTATCATACTATGTTAAATATTGTAGACTGTGAATCAGCTGTCTGTGTGGCACCCCGCGTTTACTGTATGCACTCTTGATGAGTCAGTGGATGGTGTCCTGGGGGATCTCCCAGACCTGGATCAGGGCATCAGTGTGCTCCTGGAAAGGCTGTAGCGGTACTTTGCGGCGTCAGATGCACCGATACATAACCCATAGGTGCTCAGTTGGATTTAGGTTAGGGGAACGTGAGGGCCAGTGCACCAGCGTAAGGTCTAACAATCGCTCTGAGGATTTCATCCTGGTACCTAACAGCAGTCAGGGTACTGTTGGCTATGACATGGAGGTCTGTGTGACCCTCCAAGGATATGCCTCCCCAGACCATCACTGACCCACCACCAAACCCGTCATGCTTGATGATGTTACAGGCAGCATAACGTTCACCACAGCGTCTCCAGACTCTTTCACACTTGTCCCATGTGCTCAGTGTAAACCTGATCTCATTTGTGAAGAGAACGGGGCTCCAAGGGTGGACCTGCCAATTCTGGTGTTCTCTGTTGAATACCAGTAGAGCTGCACGGTGCTGGGCTGTGAGCACAGGTCCCACTAGAGGAGGTCAGGTCCTCATGCCACCATCATAGAGTCTGTTTCTGACAGTTTGGTCAGAAACATGCACACCAGTAGCTGGAGGTCATTTTGTAGGGATCTGGCTGTGCTCCTCCTGTTCCTCCTCACACAAAGGAGCAGATACCGGTCCTGCTGCTGGGTTGATGCCCTTCTACAGCCCTGTCCAGCTCTCCTTGTGTAACGGCCGGTTTCCTGATATCTCCTCCATGCTCTTCAGACTGTGCTGGGAGACACAGCAAACCTTGTGACCGCATGTATGAATGTGTCATCCTGGAGGAGCTGGACTACCTGTGCAACCTGATTGGGCTGCAGGAACCGCCTCATGCTACCAGTAGTGACAAGGACACTAACAAAACACAAAACTAGAGAAGAATCAGTCAGGAAGGATAAGGAGAGAACAACTGGCCGAGGGGGAGGATGGTGTCAGCTGAAGGCAGTAATATGGGAGGGAACTGGGGGAGTTGACACTCATAGTGGGGAACTGGTTCTTTGTGTACTTTGATTCTTGATTAGAGCCCCACAGGTTCCATTACACACACACACACCCATAATAAAGAGTTAAAAAGTGATTGGCAACTAGCTCACCTTCCTGTTCAAACTGACTCATAGCGCCATCTGCTGTTGTGAAGTACTGAGGACATCATGAGAAAATGCTGACCTCAGCGCGGTGGAAAGTGCTGTATTTGTTGCAGAAGCATTAAGTTTTAGTAATATGTTGTGTTTGCTTGATTTGTAAAACATATTTGGTTGTTGGAAATTAACTCCATCCAACCACACAGTGTCCTTCATCCTGTAAGTGTTTCTGGCTGAGCTCTACCTCTCTGTCCCTCACCAGGGTCTGCATTTAGAAGAGCTGCTGAGTCTTAAGATGTTTGAGCAGAAGAACGGCGGTGACCACAGTGATGATGTGGACGAACTGTCAGCCAGCGATGAATCTGAGCCTGAAGAACAACCCAGCAGTGCTGCATTCGTCCCAGAGCTTGATGATGATGATGATGAGGAGGAGGAGGAGGAGGTTGAGGTCTGTGCTCCAGCAGTTGGACACAGAGCTCTGAATGCGTTCAGTCTGAGAGGAGGGAACTCGGCTTTCACAAACCGCAGCCACAGCATCTTTGACTGCCTGGACAGTGTCGCCCGCCTGGCCTCCTCCAGTCGGAAGCAGGATGACGTTACAGACGGAGTGTTTGCTCGGCCTCTGCCGCCACGTCCCAGCAGGAAGACGAGCCAGCCTCTGTCCAGCTGCCCTATACCAGCAAAGAAGAAAGGACCACCGGATTACCTTGTGCACCCTGAGCGCTGGACTCACTACAGTCTGGAGGATGTGACTGAGACCAGTGATCAGGGCAACAGCAAGGCGGCTCATGACTTTCTGTCTAGCTTACATCAGAGGAAAGAGCAGCAGGAGAACAGCAGTGATTCATCCTGTGACAGCCAACAGAAGATTATCTTTTCCAGAGACAAAGACAGTGGGCATCTGAAGGAACAAGTAGCTGATCATCTCTCACCTGTTGAAGACAAAAAGACAGAGACACACCTCACTCATCTGGAGGAGGAGGAGGAGGAGGAGCAACGTGTGGAGAAACTGAAAGCTGGAGGAAAGACAGTGAACCAGAGTGTAGAGGAAGAAGACAAAGATGAGGAAAAAGACGGGCAGGGAGCTGTGGGTCGACCAGAGGAGAGCAAACAGGTGGAGAAAGAAAAAAGTGAGGAGGAGGCAAAGATGGAGGAGGTCAACCCCAGCTTTACCTCCTTCAGGAAGAGCAAGCTTAAAAACTACAGGAAGAGCTCAGGGCGAGAGGACAACTGAGCCCAGCACAATTCAGACACGTCATCCTGAACTGCATCCTATTACCTAGTTATACTGTTCTCAGTCCAGTTTCATAGCTCACCCAAACTTCAGCTCATAATAGGCTTGGCTACCAGATTACTTTTAAGGGTACCAACTGAATTACTCACTGTAACATCTGTAATGAAGTCAGATCTGTCCAGGACGACACGTCTCACCTGAGGAAACACCTGGTCAAACACTAAACACATCTTAAAGATGAAGAGTGGACATGTTTGATCGCCTGAAAGACAAGTCCTCTGCAGCAGCTGCAGCTGACGTTAGCCGTCCTCAGCCAAAAGCTATCGTTAGCACATCTGCAGCCAGAGCTGCAGCTAATGTTAGCACATCTGCAGCCAGAGCTGCAGCTAACGTTAGCACATCTGCAGCCAGAGCTGCAATCGTTCATGGAGAGTTGAACCCTCCTTAAACAACAAAACTTTAAGTGAATCATGGACAACTTCATGACATCGTCATGTGATTAATAAGTTGCTTGGATACGTTTTTGAAATAACTGGGCTTGTTTCACTATCTTGGATGACAGCCGAGGGTCTCATTATTAACACTCTCAGAGCATTTACATGCTCCCTGATTGGTCCCATTTTGTTCTCCTGATGTCGGTGTGGTTATGAGCTTTTCAGTCATTTGAAGCTTTACCTGGCAAAGTGATTTTGTCCCCAGACTTGTTGCTGCACCAATGCATCCCTAAAACTACTAAAATATTGCTTTACTTGACTTGTTATCAGGGTTAATGCTAATATTTTAACTTATCTAGGGCTACGTTCACACTGCAGGCACAAGTGACCCAAACCTGATTTATTTGCTCACATGTGACTCGGATGTGTTTTATCAGAACAGTGTGAACAGCACAAATTTACATGCCATCTGATCTTTTCAATTCTGATTTGGGCCTCTTTCATATGTGGTCCTTAGATCAGATGCGTGCCTGATTCCTGGTAGCTGTGTGAACATTTGGATCAGATTTCATGTGGCTTTTCTCTCACTGAGCACACTCACATCAGTGTTTGGTCAGCAAAGGTGGACGAAGTCAAACATGGAGCATCGCAGCAACAACTGGGAGACATGAGGTTGTAAATTTAATGGGCAAATGAGAAAATGCTTCAGTCACATCCTGTTAATGCCTTCTTGCCCTCAGCCTAAAAAGTTGATTACTACTGTTACCACATGACACAATGTAAGAAAAAAGAAAATAACTGCTCCATAGCTTCAGGTTCTTTCAGACAGAAAACACAAGAACTTCAAAATGAAGGGAAGGTTAAACATTATTCATTTTAACATGAATGTCTTTTAATTTAGGTGACATTGGCCATTTAAGATACAATATTTATCTGACATTGTTTTGTAATTTTTATATTTGTTCCTGATGTACACTTCCCCCGTTTTCATTTCAGACATCTTAATTTGATTTTGCAGATTGTGCATTTGAATCAAATTGTTCAATAAATATATTGAAATGTATAAAATATCCAAGTTCATCAATCCAAACAACTTAATATACTAAGGTCTTCACTGTAATGTTTCCATTATATCTCTGACTGTAGTTGCCAAGTACTGTAGAAAGTTTCTCTTAATATACAGAACCTAGACGCTTTCTCCAATATGTTTGATTCAATAAGGTGCAGGTGTCGCTCCAGCATGTGTGTGTGTGTATAATCTATGTTTCCACCAGTCAAGTTTTCAAATTAAAATGTAACTGCTAAATTAGCATCTGTCTTGTGTTAAAATTAAACACATTTACAATGTAAGTAAACTTCATTCTTGTTTTTCTTAAATTCTTTACTTTAGAAAACCACAGATATTTCCAGACAGAAGTTGTTTCAGTAGAAAATGGCAGCTAGATGGAGAAAAAACCCCACCACTTCTTCATTTAATTTCATAGTTTATAATGCAACGCAGTGAGGATACAGGTGATGATGTATAACATGGACCAGTCTGCAGGACAGTTCATATAGAGTAAAACGATGTTTCCTAGCTGCAACGTTTGTGTCCCACTAAAGTCTTCCCCCGTGCAACACATACCAACACCTTTAGTCCGTCTTAGAAGGTGAACAGGAAAAAAACATTATGAAATAAGTACAAATTAAATAAAACATTGAAATGTGCAAAACTTCATAAAACATGAACACAAATACTGTTTGATAGTTACAGTCCATATACTGCATCCCCCTCAGCAGCTATAGTGTGATGAATATTTTTCACCAGGTTGTCCATGTTTATACAGCCTGTATGATCTAAAGCGTCTGAGATGAGCTTATAGTTGTGCATCTTCAGCACATTGTGTTCACCTCAGCAGATCCACCCCAGGACTGATTTCAAATCCAGGCTGTGTCACACAGTCCAACAGTATAGACATGGTCCACTCTCAGAACTTCAGGGTATGTAGGGGCGCTCGAGAGGCAGTCCCAAATGAGTGGAGGCTGTGGTGGAAATTCTGAAACAAAGAGATCGAACAACGACGTGTCTTTGTGTGCACCTTTGCAAAGGGGTCAGTAAGTACTCAGTGAAGGCCTGGGTAGAGACTGACATAGAGGAGAAGGAGTGAGGAGCCTTTATCTACATGTAACTTTGTGTCAACAGAGAACAATGAGGGCAGTGAAGAAGGGGGAACATTAAAGGGAGGACATGGCTGCACAGATAAAGATGCCTGGGTGCCCAAGGTCATGAGAAAAGGCAGCCAGAATGCTCATAAAAATTAGTGGTGCAGAAGGAACTATAACACAAGCTAAAGTTAAATATTATCATATAGGGTAATCTAAAGTAAGGCAAAACCTGAGGCTAAAACTGCCATGTAAAACTGCCATGTAAGGTAAAGGTTAAAAGGTTTACGTTAAACATTGCCATGTCAAGGCCGATTAAGCTGAGGCCTCAAAATGTAACATTTATGGAAAAAAACAAACATTTTTCAGCCAACTTTCATAAAGTTTTTTGATAAAATGGGAGGAGCGAATACATAGAAGTCCAGTATTGTCCCTTGGTGCAGATATTTCTTCAGATTCTCTGAATTTTTTAATGATATTGTTACTGTAGACGATGAAATCCACAAATTCTTTGCAATTTTACATAGACAAACATTATTCTTAAATTGTTGCACTACTTTCCAGTGCAGTCTTTCACAGAGTGGTGAACCCCTCTCCATCTTTACTTCAGAAAGACTCTTTTTATACCCAATCATGTTACTAACCTGTTATCAGTTTTATTTGTTGTGATAAAATGTGATTTGTGTAAATAAAAATAAAGATATGCTGAAGGCTATTGCTGTGCTGTCTTGGCTGACATGCCTCCTCAGTGTTGCGTGGAGGTTGGCGACAGTACATGTGGAGTATAAAACCAGGGTGGTGGTTCTCTTTCTCAAAAGGGGACTGGAGGGTGGGTCATACTGCTCAGAAGCAGCCAGCGTTACGAGGATGTCTAGTTTGGGAGACTCAGAGTTACGTCTCTGTTTGCTGCCACTTGGCAGCGTGAGAGTCAGCAACTCTAACTTTGAGGCCATGGTTCTCTGCCGGAAAACGGTGGATTGCAGGGCACCGTTCATGAGTGATGGGACAATGGAGCACGAGATGGACAGGTGGTCTGGTGCACCATCAGCGGTAATGATAGTGCCGTACTGAACTATGGTGGTAGAAAGCTGAGGTGGAAGGCAAAGATCTACCAGTCAATCTACCTCCCAACCCTCACCTACAGTCACAGGAAAAAAACACCTCGGGATCCTCAGGAGGAGCTGGAACGTGTTGCTGAGGAGAGAGACGTCTGAAATAACTCCTCAGCCTGTTGCCTACACAACCCTACCGGGATAAGAAGAAGGAAGTGGATGGAAATGGATGTCTGTGTGTGTGTGTGTTATCCATCCATCATCCATCCATCCATCCATAATAACATCACACATCTCTGACATTTTGCTAAATGTTTATTTTTTACAAGCTCTTTATAAAATGCTGACAGTTGTTCCAACACATCCAAACTTATTTCAATAAAAATATTTTTCCTGTCTTATAACAAATAAAATGTAACGTGTCTATAAATACCAGGGCACACATAGTCTTTTGTAGAAAATACATCTTAATTTTAAAAAAAATTCCCTTTCACATAAAAAAATAATAAGAACATGACTACATTGGCTTCATTCAGATACCACCCTGCTAACCCAGAAGGTGTCTTCATATTTACTGAGCTTCTGACACTCCACCCTGTAGATGGATGCTTATCAGAATGCAGCCTCGAGCCTCACCAAACACCACATACATTCCCAGATTATAATCCAAGCATACACAGCACTCTGTAAATGTTCTACAAATCCGGCACATTGGTGCAGATGTACAGGATGCATGGTCTCATACATGTAGCTTACAGATGATGAGCAAAACAATCGTGCTTTATGCTGCAGTAGGCAACTTATCTAAGAATAACCTTTTGTCATAGTTTCTAAAACTGTCACTATATCCTCACAGTAGAACATGAAACAGATAACCTGTGAATAAATCAGACGTCTACAGTGCCATCTTGTGCTCCTAATGCCATTTATAAGAATTCACCATGCCTGAATCTAAACCACCAATCAGAGCCAGGAGGAGTGTCTGACACATTACGCAATACACAAGTAAGTATACTCACTGCATGTGAGTATACTGACAGAAGTGTGCGATTTGGGACACAGCTTCAATCACAGCAGCCTCCTCTGAGGGGAGGGGAGGAGCTTAGGAGGCTTTGGCCTCCATCAGACACGCCTCCTGTCCACCTGTGATTGGATCACTCAGGATGGGTGTTAATACGAGGTCTAATGATTGCTCTGGAGTTTCTTCCACAACGCTTCACACACGTCTACTCTGTTTATTCCCACTCTTGTGAATTTAATGGGTAAAAAGATAAGGGTGCCACAGTGGGACAAAAACATAGAACAGTTAACATGAGGACATTTCTTCTGTTTGTGATGTTTCCAGATTGACAGGAGCTTTTTGTTGTTACACATTGATTCATTTCTTCAACACTTTCTTCACAAAGTCATGAATAGATACTGTACACTGTTTCAGTATGGAATGTAAGGAGTCAAAGGAGTGCCATCAAAAAGACTAAATCTGTAAAGAATAAGAGATAAATGTGGTTCACAGAAAGAAAGAAATGGTAAATAAAAAGGTGGAAGTATAGACAATAGGCCAATTGTAAAAGAATAATTATGAGCAATTTAATTTATTTTTACTTTGTTAATTAATTTCTGCAATACATTTACTACTACGTTTTTTAAGAATAGAAATTTATTTGCACATAAAGTACTTTATTTTTCTGTATTTTTAAAAAATGCATGTATTTCTACATAATGTCACTTTTTTATTTTATTTTTTATCTTTTCTCCCTTTAGTTTTCCATACCTGTGTTTAGACTGCATCGCTCCTAATGAGGAGGATACATTTACTTATTTATTCCTCCTCATCGCTCCTCCTTTATTTCCATTTCTTTGAGAGATTTACTATTTTTTATGGCACATCAATAACTCCACAGTAATCACACACAACACAAAACTGATTCTTTAGCTCCACCAATCATGTTTAACTCCGGTGAGAACGCTCTGTACAACTGAAACGGTTCTACTTATGAATAGCATGACAGATATGGTAATAAGACTATGTGCTGGTTTCAATGGACCTAATTACATATGACAATAACACACATTCACAGACCTGTCAGTGCTTCAACCACAAAGTCATTCAGTAACATAATTACAGCAGGTAAGTAAGTGCTAGGGCTCTTTGTTTGTGTGTGTGTGTGTGTGTGTGTGTGTGTGTGTGTGTGTGTGTGTGTGTGTGTGTGTCACCACTGTAGGTTTAAGTGAGGATGC
The DNA here is from genome assembly GCA_037577475.1 of Chaunax sp. Z400. Lineage (NCBI taxonomy): Eukaryota > Metazoa > Chordata > Actinopteri > Lophiiformes > Chaunacidae > Chaunax > Chaunax sp. Z400. The sequence goes on from CM075184.1 coordinate 6,751,717, forward strand.
TTGTGTAGATGACAAACTAACTCCTCTTCTGTTGGCTCCTGGATCTGTGCTCTGCAGAGACAGAGATCACAGTTTGATGAAGAGTCACTCATGGCTTCAGAGGTACTTTTATAAATGATTTGAAATAAAACAGCAGAGTGAACATACTTAAATATGAGCTGGACAGATGTTTCATAACTGATGTCCTCCGCATCTGTTACAGAACAGCTGTGACTGCGGTCCCACTTATAAATGAAGTTCTGTAATAAGACAAGGAACAAAGAGTATTTATATCTACTTTATATTAAAAAGCAGGGCTGCACCTTTCAGGCCTGAGCTCTGAGGTACACTGAAGGTGTCAGGAACATAGTGGTACTACATACTGCATACTGCATACTGCATACTACATACTGCATTCTGCTTACTGCTTACTGCATACTCAATCAGTATGTACTGCATACTGAAGTAAGTACAGCATACTGAAGTACACTCAAACAGTATGGCCTCTCTACATCCATGTCTCAACTACTGTTGAATAAAATCTGTTTATCACAAACCTAAATCAACATGACTTCTTCCACTTAATGTAATATTTCCCAGTGTTATTTCAAGGCAGATTAAAGATAAGTAAAGGCTGTTGGTTCAGGTTTGATTGAAAGAATAAAGAATATATTAAGATCAGAGATTGAGTGTTAATAACGTGTTGAATGTTAGGAGGCACTGTGGAGGAGGAGAAAGGGAGGCTGCTGAGCTTAACTGTGAGAGACAGCAGTCTGGAGGAGGAGGAGGAGGAGGAGTTGTCTCTGGATATGAACGTTAGCCTATAAAAGTTGTTCTAAAGCAGCGCTTCACTTTTATAAGAATGGAGAATGAACAGAATAAATAGATAAGTGTCGTTCGCCTCTCGCCCCGCTGGTTAGCTACACTGTAAAACTTTAATGTACAGTCAAATCTGGACAGTATTCTGCTGCATTAATGTCACACATGCTGTAAACTGCAATTCAATCTGGAAAAAATATTAGAGATATTCCTGATCAAAATTAATTTCAAGAGATCTATGATGAAATATCAAATTATGGCCATTCCTGATACCAGTTCAACATACTTACTATGTCATTTTGACTCATTAAAACTTCAGAAATCAAAAAAGGACAATATAGATAATATACTGTAGATATCAGGAATTATGACTGAGCAGATATAAATTGCCTGGAACTGGAATTACAACTGGTCATAATTCAGTTTTAGAAAACTATAATATGCCTGTAATGAGACATCCCATAAACATGAATAGAAAAGTGTTTATCTAGACACCTTAGGATGAATCCTAGTGGTTGAACATCTGAGACAGTCAGAATTTAATTACAGACATTTATAATACATATCCAGTGCAGCTATAGCATCTCTCTGTGCTGTCTGAGTGAACTGACCTCTAAGATGAGCGCCACAAACAAGTTGACCCACATGACAGTGGAGGTGATCCACCAACACACAAAGTAGATCTTGGACCACCTGCAAAAAAAAAATGTAAAAAGAATCTTCACCATCATTCTTATCAACATTAGCTGCGGACATGTGGAGTGTATTTCATCTTACCCTGTGGTGTATCTGCTGTAAGCATCGAGGAAGACCTGCCAATTGTTGATTACCATGACATCATACAGCAAAATGATGGCCGCCTGACAGAGAGGAGGGAGAGAAGGAAGTTTGTTTGTTCTCTTCTCTTTTCTCTTCTTCAGCAGAAGAAATAAACAAAAAGAATAGTATAATACCTGGTTATGCAGTAGCTTGCTGGTAGTTCAACTACTTTCATATTTGTGTGTTCATGCAAGTATTTAAATTACTTTTCTGCTATTTTGTTTTGTGTAGTTCTCTGCTGGAACTGCAAACAATTTAGGGTCACAAAGGAAAGGTAGAATTTGTCACCTTTACTATTGTTTCTCTTGTGTAAGCGGATCAGTCGCTCCTTGACCACCCCCCACCCCCACCCCACCCCCACACACACACTTAAAGCCCCTGTCCCACTTTAAGTTGCAGACCCCTAACTGTATCCATCATTCTTGACCACTTAGAGACATTAGGTTAAATAAAACAGGAGGAATGTTTAATTTCAATGCAATCAAAGAGGACACTGTCCCACCAAATAAAATGCAAGCAGCGTGGAACGGGCCCTCGCACTCTGGTGCTGGTCGGGTCATGCGCCCGTCGGGACGTGCACCTGTCAGGGCCACCGCCAGCCTTGCTACTCTTCTCCTGGAGGTAAACACGGCTCTGTATTTGTATGTATTATGACATATGATTATATGACACTGAGGGAAGGATTGTGATTTAGCTTCTTTTTGTCCAGTAGGTGACAGTACAGAATATACTGACTATATTTGACTGTATCCTGTGATGAACACCCAATGAGGATTTTAAGTAAAACAAACAAACTTTGTCACACAAGACAATTTTACATTTACCTGCAGGTGGCGCTATCACTATAACTGAATATTGTTGTTTGGTGTCTTCAGGGCGGGACTCTTATTCATCATTTGAAGTTTGGGCCAGCTTGGAGCTTTAACAGTGGAGTTATAATAACAGCTGTAAAACTAGAAAAGATGGGATGCTGCCGCTACTGGACAAATTCAACGTGTGCTGATGTGGATAGACTTTACCCCCGCCACACCCCCTTTTGACGTCATCATCCAAATAAGTTATTATACAGTATATGTTGTAACAGCAGCTTTGGTTCAGAGCAGGAAGCTGTTGACAGATCTGGGATCAGCTGGAGAAACTGTTTTTAATCCACTATCTAGAGCACAGACACCAAAAATAAATGTTAGAACACATGGATAGAGCGTATTAACATCGACTCTGCTGACCAATTTAGCAAAAGTTGAGCTAATTGTAATGCCACATACAGGTGAGTGATCTCATTCAGTACATATAGAGAATCTGTCCATTTGAGTTCAGTAGCTGCAGTTAACCAAAATAGATTTCTCTCTAGGGCAGCTTTGTTGTCATTCAACTTCTTCCACCTTGAGGAAAACCAACATTGACAGTAATAGCTCATCATCAAGTGTCAGACAGGTAAATAATTGGTTTATAATCAAGCAAATACATTTTAAAAACACATACTTAAACCATATTTCACAGTAAAGGAACAAAAGAGGTTTTCTTTCTAGAGAGAGACGAGTGAAAGTCAAAGACTTGTTACTCACAGCAAAGTCGTCAAAGTTGTTTGGCCAGTAGTTCAGCTGTTCATAGGTGCCACACACCATGCTGAAGTTGGAGGTGATGTTCTCCATGGTGCTGTTGGAGAGCACACTGGTAAAACACACACAGTATGAAAACACACAGCATCAGGGCCGACTCACTGAGACGACCTGTTCTCTCAGTTTTACAGCGACTCTTAAAAAAGAGAGACTATGGCTGCTAATAAGATCCTGATAAATGACTGAACAGGAATAAAGGAGCAGATAAATGTCTTCCTTCATTTAAATAAGAGCACATATTGTTCAAAATGTTTAAACTCAAATAGTTCTTATTGGGGATATATTATAAAAACATGAATTGATGAGAAGAAAGTTTGAACTACATTTGGGATGATGGCTACAGCAGTGCTTTTAAAAGTGGGGTCAGAGGACCCCCAGGGGTCCTTGAGGTGGTTCCAGGGGTCCTCGGCAAAAGGAAGAAAATTCTATTTTGCACTATAATAATCATCCATAATTAACAGAACGACCATTTTCATCATGGGTTTCAAACAGTATTTGAAATAAAACCTCTGACAGAGAAATTCATACCAGACGGGGCAATAAAGGGGGTCATGGTCTAGTTTGTGTCAGTTTAGGAGTCCTTCATGTGAAAAAGTTTGGGAACCTCTGGAACCTCAGTAAGTGTTCTGCATTTTCTTTATTGAATGGCTGAATCCTCCCTTCCTTTTTTATAAACCATGATAATCTGGTTATGGGTCGCGTCTCTCATCCAGGCTCCACCTCACTCTTCCTCACCCATGGCCTACCATGGTGGGTTCTGAACATCATTCAGGCTCCTACTTAAAGCTACCATGTTTCTGCTTCTCCATCACGTGTTCTCACAGCAGGTGGCCTCATACTGTACCTCGTCTCTGATGGAGGTTTGATGGCTCCCTCAAACAGCCAGATCCCAAGCGTTGCAAACACATAGTACGCCACCTGCTCAGAGACAGCGACGACAGAGGGAGTGGGTTGGTCTCCACTGACAGTAGAAGCTACTACTTTAATATCACATCTTTAGAGCCAATAAGACGTGTAGCTCAGCTAGAAGCATTTCCCCTCACCACCAGGATCCCTGCAAAGGCTCTGAGGTTCTTCACCAGGTCCAGCAGTGTACCAGCCACCAACGCCATGAGCTGAACAACAAGATGAAACATATGAAAGGTGAACATAAAGACGCAGTAATGAATGATGTCAGTGAATGAAGATTTCACACGTCGTGTTTTACCAGATATTTCACCCCCTCTTTTGCTTTTAGTACACTTACTAACATTTAGCAAGTAAGCGGCTGTAAACTGGAGCAACAAACATTCTAGCATTCTCCTATTTCACACCTTAGAGCAGGGGTGTCCAAACTATTACTTGTTCTACTACAGGGTGAAATAAAGACTTGAGAAAATCGAGTTGCCTTTGAGAGTTTTATTCTCGTGCACAGAGAAGACTCAATCTGGAAGCAGAGCGATGATTCACAGTCTGGTTCAGCAGAGGAGTGAAGTTACATTCCGCAAACAATGTTTTATACAGAGAATGGTCTGTGTGAGAGGGTTAGAGACAGGTGTTGTTCTGAAGAGTGTTTTGATCTCACTTCGGGTGGAGGAGATTGTTCCTTCGCGTCCTTGGTTCTCAGGCATTGCCTGTTTATGTAGACAGTCCTAATATGGTCATGTGAATGAGTGTCTGTGAATTTTATGACTGTTGTAAAATGAAGAGATACACTGAAGGTGCATTTTTACCATTGCACAGGAATAATGTGCCCGGAAACGATGCAGGAATTCAACAACGTGAGCACGTCCAGAGACACGGCTGTACGGCGAATCGAAGGCTTGTCAGCTAACTTAAAACACCAAGTGTCACATAAAGCTGGTGCTTTTGGTTTTTACTCGATTGCATGTGATGAGAGCACAGATGCCACAGACACCGCACAGCTGTTCATTTATTTTGCGGGGAGTTTTCCTTCTGTCCAAAGTGCAGTACACTAAGTACACTAGTGCACTAAGTGCAACACTGTTCCCATTATAGGTGAGTTGAAAATATATTACACAGTATTCATGTGTTCACAAGCCCAATTGCTTAATAAATTCAGTCAATTAAAGTTGATAACATTTTCTAACAAACGTTAGGTGATGTGTTAATAACCCCAATAACTTATTTGCATAACTAGCTGAAATATACCCATCCCCTTGTCCCCTTATTTCCCCCCCTTTATACAGGGCTGTGAAGGGGGATCACCATCCTGACTAAGAAGCAATCTGAGGCTGCTGTTTTGAGAATGAGCTGCCAACCCTTTTCGTAACAAAATTAATTAAAACCCATTAATGGAAAGTTGTGATGTAGGCTGTTTTTTTTCTTTAAGCGTATTCAATTATCAAGCATAATTTACCTACATTTGATTGATTTTGTTAACTTTAATACACTAGAGGCGATATCCCTCACCTCCAGTGAGTGGCCCAGCCTTTCCTATAGTTTTCTGTATGTGGCCCTCAGTGAAAAAAGTTTGGACACCCCTGCCTTAGAGGCTTCTGTGAGTCCTTGGTGGTGAACATTATGGTCACCAGAAAGATGAAGTCCAGTGTGTGTATGATGTGTGTGTGTGTGTGTGTGTGTGTTCTTGTTGTAAATGATCTGTATCTTCACTGGAGGGCTGAAGTTAAATCAGCTGAGCATCACATTCTTGCTGTCAACCTGTACCTTAATGTTTGGGATGATGCGCAGGAAGCGGAAGACAATCAGCATGTTGACCAGACGAATCATCTCCCAAAGAGATATCAGACCATGAAAGGGTGGCTTCCTGTAGTGACACACACACACACACACACACACACACACACACACACACACACACACACACACACACACACACACACACATAGACACACACACACACACACACATAGACACACACACACACATAGACACACACACACACACACACACACACACACACACACATAGACACACACACACACACACACACACACACACACACACACACACACACACACACACACACACACACACACACACACACACACACACACAGCGTTAAATGATATCCAGTTAACATGCCGGTGCCTGGTCAGACCAGGGTGAACTGACCACAGGTGGACACCTCTAATGTCTCCACGTTCCTCCAGTGACCACCTGTGATCAGATCTCAATTTCCTGCTCTATATCCAAACAAACATTCTCTGTCACATTGATTGAAAAAAATACAAACTTACAATTGCGATAAAGGACTGTTGTAGGTGACATATATTGTGATAAGAAGAACCTGATGGGAAAAACACACGTCACACATTAGAGCAGTGATAAATATTACAAATGGTAAATATAGCATTTACAGATCAAATAATTGAGTCTGTATGCAAAATGTCATGTTGTTGTAAAGTGCTATCAGGTGTGTTTTTATGTACTTTTATTATGAAGAGAATGAGTAATGGGGGGGGGGGGACACTGCAGACTAAAAAGCTTCTCAAAGGGATATGATCCCAACAGAGCCCTCATTCACCAAAGGATGACCGCCTGAACCATGTCTCCATTAACAGTCACAACATTCAGCGTCAAACCTCTGAACAGGGCAGGTACATTTAAAAACTGTAGGTCATATTATTAATATTACTTCATCTTTTGCAACCTATGAAGAGGCTGAACATGTAGATTCATTATAATTTGGGTGGATAAAGTTAAAAATGTGAACATTACAGATATAGAAAACTGGCACAACCAGAAAAGTCCATCTCATTTAAAATATGAGGCAGTTGGTTGGTGCTTCTGGAGCCGTTCTGTTCTGTTCTGTTCTGTTCTATTATGTTATGTTATGTTCTATTCTATTCTGTTCTATTCTATTCTATTCTATTCTATTCTGTTTTGTCCTGTCCTGTTCTGTTCTATTCTATTCTGTTTTGTCCTGTCCTGTCTGTTCTATTCTATTCTATTCTATTCTATTCTGTTTTGTCCTGTCCTGTCTGTTCTATTCTATTCTATTCTATTCTATTCTATTCTATTCTGTTCTGTTCTGTTCTATTCTATTCTGTTCTGTTCTGTTCTATTCTGTTCTATTCTATTCTATTCTATTCTATTCTATTCTGTTTTGTCCTGTCCTGTCTGTTCTATTCTATTCTATTCTATTCTATTCTGTTCTGTTCTGTTCTATTCTATTCTATTCTATTCTATTCTGTTCTGTTCTGTTCTGTGAATTTAAATTTGATTGTAATTTTAATGTATTGCACTATCTATGCATTTTATACTGTCAGTTTTTTATATTTTTTTATGCTTTGTTTTTTTTTATCTGTTTTTACTTTTTAATTTTTATGTAAAGCACTTTGAATTACCTCAGTGTACGAAATGTGCTATATGAATAAATTTGCTTTGCTTCTGTTCTATTCTATTCTATTCTGTTCTGTTCTATTCTATTCAGTTCTGTAAATTTAAATTTGATTGTAATTTTAATGTATTGCACTATCTATGCATTTTATACTGTTCATTTTTTATATTTTTTTTAAATTCTTCTCAATAAAAAGTTTATGGCAAAGTGAAATAATTGAATAATTGTGTGCTTGATTTAATAATTTTTACATAGGAAAGTTGATAATGACAATTCTTAGATTAAGAAGAATCACTTTGTTCAGTAGCTCAGGTTTTAAGATCTTTTCATCATATTTACAAAGAAGGTGAGAGAAGGACAATAAGTTAGTTAGGAGTCTATTTGACTGACTGGGGTGACACTTACTGCAAGAGATTTCTCACGTTTCTTAAGCCAAGTGAGATCATCTCATGCAACTGGCAGTTCATTTAATTTGTTTGTAGTGTGGGTAAATAAAAGAAATTGATATTGGTTTGACCAAGTAATTCTATATTCTATTCAGACAGTAATTTTTGCAGAGTTTGACTCCTGGCCTGAAGACATCTACATGCTGATAAACAGTCAAAGCACCACTTCTTGGTATCAGTGACTCAGCCTTGCATGTCTAATGTCATTTGAGTCACATGAAATGTTCACGTGTAAAGACTGCAAAAACAGTAGCTAAAATACAAGAAATAATATAAATAAATAAAAAAACACAGAACTCGAGGAGAAAATGGCTTAATATTAGTGAAATTATCTGCAGCCTGTTTCAAGCAGCCTGTTTTTCTATGACTCACTCTGCGTTTGTCAGATCGATAGTTAACTGGGCTTTTTTATCTTTGTGCTCTCCTTCATCATCATCCTGTATGAAGAGCTGGTTTCTCTCCTCTCTGCTTGACTGTCCCTTTTTCAGATTTGCCAATCTGCAGATGTGTTCTAGTTGAAATGAAAGTGAGGGGAGTGTGAGCAGCAGTGTTACCAATAGCAAAATGGTGCAGAAGCCGTCGAAGATGTTGTTCCTGTAGGAGACGTAGCCTCTCCAGCCGAAGGCAAAGATCTTCACAGACATCTCAAACAGGTAGTAAAGGAGGAAGCACAGGTTGATGACCTGACAGTGAAAGAGGACACAGTTTCTATGTTCACCAGGTTGGTCTCAATGAGGAGCAAGAGAAGAGGCCAATAAAAGAGACATCCTTATTTTTCTTATAGGGTCAAACAATGTAAATAAACCCTTAATGATGTTTATGTTTTGAAAATGAATCAACTTTAAGACATCTGAATGTGTTCATCAAACACATCCAGATGTCCACTGTGAACTTCATGAGATCAGTCGTACATATTTGTTTGTCCTAGACTGATGAACTGCTTCACATTTTGACTTGATGATCTTGCTAGAGGAAGGACACCAAAATGATTAGGAACCATCCTCTGAGGACCATGACACTCCATAAGACTTTATGACTGTTCACCTCAATAATGTAGTTGTCTCTTTCTGCTGTGGACTTTTCTGAGTTCAACACCAGGATGATCTGAAACACAAACAAAGGTAACATCAGTGTGAGGTCAGCTACCTGTGAAGTGTAGCGAGCTGAGCTAACAGTTAAGCCACGTTTCCACTGCCTTCTTTTGCTTTTCCACGAGGTAAAAAGTACCTGGTTCTACTTTTTTAGTACCTCCTCCGTTGTGGTTCCAAGCGACCCGAGCAGATACTAAAAGTGGACACAGGCCCTAAAAATGATGTTGAGGATTGTTGGGCCTAGGCGGAGGTTTGCGCTCTCTGAGCGCTCTTGTTTTGTTAATTTATTGACTCATCTTTAGTTGGTTATTTCCTGGTTTAGTGTTAAGGTTTATTGTCATCCGTATTTAGTTCATTCCTTGTCTCATGTCTTTTCCACCTTCTTTGCTCCTTACCTGTTTCCACCTGACTCCTATCGTCTCTTCCTCCCTGTATCACCTGATCCCCACCTCCCCCTGTTACCCTCTGTATACAGTAGTAGTTTCCTTCCTCCTTGAAGATTCTCTACGGTTTTAGCCAGTTTTTTTCTGTAACTTTTTTTTGTTTGTTAGTTTATTATTTTTTGGGACTTTGCCTTCTGGCTTTTTGCTCCTATCTGGACTTTTGCCCTCTAAGCTGATTTAAGTACTTTTTCATTAAATCCCTAAAGTGGACTCCCTGCTTCCTGAGTTGTCTGCGTTTGGGTCCTATTTTGTACTGAATCTTAACAGAAACCTATAGTCCAATGGCCACAGCTGTTTAAACTAAGACAGTTGGTATTTTTTTCACAAATTTCTTTGTTAAAATTCATCTGTCACTACTTTCCTGTTCATTCACAACATTTTATAAACGATTAGATGCTAAAATCATAATAATAACAGATTTTATTTGGCCCACGCCACTGAGCTTGTTTTGGACTGCTGCTGAATGTGTGTGAGCTCATTTGGAGAAACATGATCAAACTCCTTGTGTGTGTTCACATGTTTGTTCAATGAAGCTGATTTTGATACAACAGGAAGAAGCTACAAAATCTAAAAGGTGTTGGCTTCACTCACAGGTGTAACAGACGATCTACACGGATAACCCGGTTTGATGTGAAACATGTATGTGTGCACGTATAAATATGAGTGTGCATGTGGAACTTACACATACGGCCGAGACATGGGCCAGAGCCACCACGTTACCAACAATAGTGAGATACTGGTGACTGAAGATCTTCTGGAGTCTCTGCAGAACCGGAGGCTCGTACTGCGGCAACGGAGGATGCTGGGAAGAACACACACAGTCAGAGATGGATGGATGGATGGATGGATGGATGGATGGATGGATGGATGGATGGATGGATGGATGGATGGATAGATGGATGGATGGATGGATGGATGGATGGACAGACAGACAGACAGATAGACAGACAGATGGCCAGATCTACCTCCTGGATGCGATCTTTATCCAGTTCATCAAAGATGTTCTTGAACTGCTCTCGGTCCATGTAGCCCACCTCTCCATACTGCTGCACCTCCTGAAGCCATAGAGGAAAACAGTGAAGGTGAAGAGCCAGATGATGGATCTTCTCATTTCAATCAGTTAACTTTTAATAGTTTTCTGGTCAAAAGCTTTAATTATAGGAGGATTTATGTTGTATGTGAAACATCTGAAGTGTTACTATCTACTGATATCAATAAATATTACAGCTGTATTTTCTGTCCACCACTTATTTTGAATGTTTATTTCCATGTTTTTTTGCTTTGTACTTCCTGTCTGCTCTTGTGATCTGTTTTGAGCTTTTTGGTTTTCCTGTCTCTGTTTCAGTCTTTGACGTTTTTAGTTCCGGTTCGTTCCCTCTGTGTCTGTTTATCTAATGTGTATCGTCATGTCTTTTTAGTGTCTTACCCTTTTCCCCCCTTCTCTATGACTGTACATGCACATCAGTATCCTGGTTATTATCGGGTTTTTGAAGTATCCTGTCTTTGTGTTTGTGCATGTAAATTTCCCCACTGTGGGACTAATAAAGGGATATCTTATCTTATCTTATGTAAACATCATATCCCGGTCTCGGTAAATGGGATATGACCTTATCCCATTTTTAAGAAACCCGAAAACTCTAGCTGGAGTACTCCCAAAGAACCCGGGACACTAGTACATGTAAACTCTTATCCTGGTTTCTGACAGCTGATGACGTAACAAAGATTGAAACACACAAAGACAGCAGCAGTGAAAGCATATCACTTCTGGAGCAACGAAGGAACGGAGTTTTGTCTTTCAGAGAGAGCAAGAGCAATGACAACCGTTGCTGGAAACAAAGTTGATGAGAGCGGAGTTAGCATGCAAGAAACTGAAAGAATGAGCATAGAAATGCTAAAAGAACCACGGCACAGACCCCAGCTGGACTGCAGAGTTTGTGATCATGTTGAAGTAATATCATGTTATGCATGAACATATCATGTTGGTGCATAAAACCAGTGCAAAAAAGAGTGTTTGGTGTAACTGGCTAACTACTGAGATGTGCCTGCAGTATCCTAATCATACAGTTTAAAAGCCAAAATTAAATGATGCACTGAAACTGAATGTGCTTTTCACCTCTTAAATTAGGTGCAAATGGCAAGTTTAGCCCCTTCATGCTACACAAGGAAAAAATATTGTCTTGAAATAATTTGCATAGTGTTTTGGTAACAGATGCCGTTTGAGTGATTATGTGTGTGTGTGTGTGAGTGTGTGTGTGTGTGAGTGTGTGTGAGTGTGAGTGTGTGTGTGTGTGAGTGTGTGTGAGTGTGAGTGTGTGTGTGTGTGAGTGTGTGTGTGTGTGTGTGAGTGTGAGTGTGAGTGTGTGTGAGTGTGAGTGTGTGTGTGTGTGAGTGTGTGTGTGTGTGTGTGAGTGTGAGTGTGAGTGTGTGTGAGTGTGAGTGTGTGTGTGTGTGAGTGTGTGTGTGTGTGAGTGTGAGTGTGTGTGAGTGTGAGTGTGTGTGTGTGTGAGTGTGTGTGTGTGTGTGTGTGTGTGTGTGTGTGAGTGTGTGTGTGTGTGTGAGTGTGTGTGTGTGTGTGAGTGTGTGTGTGTGAGTGTGTGTGTGTGTGTGTGTGTGTGTGAGTGTGTGTGAGTGTGTGTGTGTGTGTGTGTGAGTGTGTGTGAGTGTGTGTGTGTGAGTGTGTGTGAGTGTGTGAGTGTGTGTGTGTGTGTGTGAGTGTGTGTGTGTGTGTGTGTGTGAGTGTGTGTGAGTGTGTGTGTGTGTGTGTGAGTGTGTGTGTGTGAGTGTGTGTGAGTGTGTGTGTGAGTGTGTGTGTGTGTGTGAGTGTGTGTGTGTGTGTGAGTGTGTGTGTGTGTGTGAGTGAGTGTGTGTGTGTGTGTGAGTGTGTGAGTGTGTGTGTGAGTGTGTGTGTGTCTGACCACACTGATGGCTGTTCTGTAGTAGTTTTCCATCTGGACCCTGGTCATCACCTCCAGCACCACATCAACACGCACATGTTCCCTAAAATCAGTTCAAACTTGTCACTCCACCATGAATTATCAGTATCACTTAAGGGAAATGATTAATTTGTTAATTATTTGTGTGTGTGTGAGTGTGTGTGTGTGTGTGTGTGTGTGTGTGTGTGTGTGTGTGTGTGTGTGTGTGTGTGTGTCTTACTCAGCAGCCTGCCAAGCTCCCTGACAGGTGAGGACCTGGAAAGCAGCTCTGATGCCCAGTCGCCTCCTGATGATGGATGTTTGGACTGACATCTGGATCAAAACATGAACAGAGAGGTTCCCTGACTGTAGACATGCAAACTGTGCACAAACGCTGAGGAGGTCTATTACAGCAAAATGGACTGATTTTAATGTAAAGCAGTTCCACTGTTCTCATTCGTTTCTACATTGTTGTAATTTTTCTGTGTGGAGCTCCAGCAATAAGAAACAATGTTTGAGCCTGTTTATCAGGGGCTGGTCTCTATATCTCATAACACCATTAAGTCAATTTAGGGTGGGGCCTACTGTGGTCTCCTGTGCAAAGCACCCAGCATCATTCAACCCACCTGCCCCTGACCCCCATCCCCCTCAGCCTCCCGTCACCATGGTGAAGTGTAAACCTCAACCAAAAATCATCCTCAGCACCAGGAACGACCCCGTCAGACTCAACAGAGGCGGAGCTCTGAGTGATGACAAGGCTCTGTCTCAGATCATAAGTTTTACGACCCCTAGTGTGTGATGCTGAGCAGCCCACACAAGAACCTGAAGACGGTCTGAACTGTGTGGGGCAGAGAGGACATCAAGAGTCCTCTGGAGGCCCTGTGTACATTCTCAACATCATCAACCTTCATCTGTTACTATGGAGACTGGATCTCTGTGCAACAATTCTTCCTCAGATAGACAAACTGCTGCAGAGTAAATGTATCGAGCTATATGTAGACTGGCTATACGTCTCCGAACCTCATCATGACACATGTTTGGAGGCTGATCTCGGACACGCTGAAGGCCCCGCCATCCTTTGGAGTCGAAAACTCAGTTTTGTCCTCGAGTAGAATTTCTGATTTATTTCCAGTTTTCTTTATCAAAGAGTGGATTTACTATATTGTGGAAAGAATCCATTGTTCCAGTGGCCAAGGTTCCTTTACCAAAAACATTGAATTACCTTAATGATTACCTCATTAGTTATGAAATCTTTTGAACACACGACCCACGTCGTGATATATTTCACATACAGTATCAAGCAAGGAAGGGGGTAGAGGATGCCACAGCTCCACTGCTGGATCCTGTTGTTGGACACTAGACAATGCATACACGGTAACGTTTTGTTGATTTATCGTCAGCTTTTAACTGCATGCAGCTCCATATTTTAGCTTGCAGACTTGTTTGTTCTGTTGGCCTTATTATTATTATTATTATTATTATTGTTTGTGCTCTACACCAATGACTGTCAGAGCACATTTGATCTAAGGTTCATAATCATATTCCCTGATGACTCAGTGATTGTCAGCCTCTTGCAGGTGAAGAGAACCATGGTCCAGCCTGGGATGATTTCATTAGATGATGTGATGACTTCTTAAAATTTTTTTGACATATTGTCCATGCAATATCAATATATCAAAATAATAATATAGTGGGAGCACCTGGGCCGAGGTTCTGACGTATCTCTTTTGGAGAACATGTCTGTATGGATTTGGATGCTGATCCACTGTCAATAAATTCAAATCACTGTTCCTGAAGGAGCTCGTCTGCTGCGGGACTGAAACAGCCTCTGGATGGAAAAACCACAGCTTCCATTTATGGGGCCTCCCAGCATTAGAAAAGTGGCCCTTACATCATTTGTTACGGGGGAGTATTGTGGGGGAGAGATAACATATTTTAGAACACATTAATAAGTTATTAAAATATTGCATTTTAATACCAAAAACTGTTATATTAACATATAATCTAAATTATTTCTGAAAATAATATTGTGTAATATTGTTATAATTTCGTTTCAATTTCCTATTTCCAAAAAATAAATGTTTTAATGATAATGTTTTAATGACAAGGTGCTTTTTCCTTGTGACTTTAAGTAATGTAAGTCATTTCACTTGTACTTTAGTGTAATGATATCTGTACTGATTGAAGCCTTGTACTTGTATAACTAAGCATTGCATTAATATAATGGAATAGACATGTCACTACAGACAGATCCACCATTTACTGCATCATGAGGATTATGGATCCTACAGTTTGGTTTGACGCTTTGCTTCTGCTGCTCTCCTGTTTCTTATGTCTTCAACTTTACTGCTGAGGCTCAATATGTGATAAGATTTAACAGGATGATCTGAATGTAGGTTAAGCACCAAACAGACTTCATTACCAATGCTGGGCGTATGATATAGCTACGATAAAACTGTCCCATGATTCCTTCTCCCCTCCACTGCCGAGGCTCGGCTAATCCCATCGACACGTCTCCCTGTTACTGAACGGTTCCAGACATCACAGGCTCACATTAATGATGTCTGCCACACATAATGAAAATAGCATGTTATCGTAGTCATGTTATCAGTTACCAGACTGGGGTTCCCAACATGGGGGTCACGGCCCCCTCTGGGGTCCTCATTAGCACATTAATCCCATGCAGTACACCTCTCAGGAAGAGACTATACTTGTACAGGGTGGCTTACAGTATGAATGTGGAGATAATTCTTAGGACAACGAAATGATGCTCAGCAGCATGATGTCATACTGTACGTGTAACTTACCAGTAAATATCCCCTGAACTGGTTATAGATGATGGCTGTTAGTAAGTTCATCAGACAGTAAGTTCCTGCAAGAAAGCAAAACATAACATTTATATGACATTTATACATTTGTATAAAAGCAACGTAATAATCTATCATGTCCTGCACTGGCAGAGAAACACCAATCACTGCTCACCAATGACGCTGAAGAGGACAAAGAAAATGCAGTAGCCTCTGTTCAGGGAGTAGGAAGGGATCATCACTGCGACAGGACAGAAGTAATGTTGAAAACATCACAGAAACAAGTCATCAACAAACATGGTTTAACCTGTGACTGATTTACCATCTGGGTTGTTGGCCGTGGTGAGCAGCACCAGCAGAGACGTAAGAGAGGTAGGCATGTTTCTGAAATATGAACTCCACTCCCCGTTGCTCTTTGGATCCTGGATGGAAACAAAGATGAGGAGTGATGAACAGAGGAACATCACCAGTGTGAAAAGGAATTCTCCCTCCTGAACTTAACCAAACTGGAGCTCCGTCTCTGACATCACTGTGGTGAATTGTGGCCCACTCTTCTTTACAGAGCTGCTTTAGAGCAGCGACATTGGAAGGTTTGTGATCTTGAACTGATCTTTTCAGGTCCCACCACAGCATCTCCGTCCGGACACAGATGATGTACACAGTGGTGGTGTCAAAACTGCTTCTTGTTCTAATATATGGCACGGATCATTTATTTTGACCACGCATGCACACCTGCACACCAATGATGTGCACCCCTGACTACTGACCAATAAAAATCTGATCTAAAGTCAGACAGTGAGATAATAGGACAGTGAGATGACACAGGCCCCTCCTCCTCCTCCTCCTCCTTAGTTGATGCGACAGAGGATTGGGAGACGGTGGAGGCAGAAGGTAACTCTGATCGCGAGCAGACGTGCCAGCAGTATAGAGTGAGTCGTGTGTATTTAACAACAAACAGCTGATCTCACCTCAGTTTTAGCAAACAGCAGCATGCCGATCATAGTGAAGAGGCAGAGGTGGAGGGCCAGCAGCAGGAGGACACTGCAGAGAGACAGCACACACTCAGGGTGGGGCTGGAAAACATGTGATGTAGTTCTGATGAATGGAACCTTGTTACTGGGGGGTGTGCTGTCAATCTATCATGGTTTTAGTCTTTAGTTCTCCTGTTTTATTTTGTAATACTGTCATGGTCAAGGCTTTAGGTTTGCTGTTTCCTGTTTTATTTTGAAAGCTTTTTTCCCCATTTTCTATCTGTTTCCCTCGTCATCTATTCTGCCCATTCAGCTCTTTTAGTCTCTGCAGTCCTGGTTCTCTCTCTCCTTGTCTGTCCATTCACTTGTTTATTTGTTGTCCCTTTAAGTTTTCCCTCCTCTGAGATTGTTGACTGTCTTCACCTGCGTCTTGTCCTCACCTGTCTCTCGTTACCTCTGTGTAAATAAGTCTGTGTTTCTATCCTCTGTGCCGGTTCATTGTGTTGATGTTCCAGCCTCTACTCCACGTGATCCTGGTATTTTTCCATTGTTGCCAGTTGTCTTTGTACACTTATTGTTGTTTTTTTTAATTCTGCCCTCTGTTTTGGATTGTTTATTTGGATGTTAGATTTTCCATGTACTGGATCTGCCGACTTTATGGACTTTGTGTTTGTTATTCCCTCATGGACACAATTTGCATGAGTTATTGTCTATTAAATCATAGAACTGCATCCTCCCTGGAGAGAGAGAGAGAGAGAGAGAGAGAGAGAGAGAGAGAGAGAGAGAGAGAGAGAGAGAGAGAGAGAGAGAGAAGCCCTGACCCAACATCTGGGGTTTTTTCTGGTCTTCCAGATTGCAAGCTTTGCTGTTCCAAGAAGAAAATTTATCAGAACCATTGTTTTGTTTTGTTTTCTCACCGAGTATTTAGGGCCAAACCCAAAAGGGCGGATGGAGAACTGTTCTCCCAAAGCTTCCACTCATTCCTTCAGCAGTCTAAATAGACACACTAGCCGAGAACAGGAGACCACTAAGTGCTCCAAGGCTTCCCTCTGTGCAAAGACAGGACACCCCTCCCCAATGCTCAGGTCCAGGTGAGCTCTGTGTCTCTTTGTGGCAATAGCTCCATGTGTAATCCTCCACTGGAGGCCAGCCACCCGTTTTTCAACAGGAGCCTTATACAGGATCCTGCAGCTGTCTTTAGGGGTACAGGCTGAAGCAACAACCTCAGTTCACCTTGACTCCTTGACTTCAGCCAGACAGCAAAGGTTCAGTACCCTCACACAGCTGTTATACAGCTGCTTCCTACCACAGGAGCCGAAAACGCCCAGAACTGGTGTTTTCAGGGAGAGAAGCTGTCCTCCCTCCCCTCACCAGCAGCAGGACTGACTGACATTCAGGGAGGGGAAGACGTACTCATGATCATCATTCCATTGGTCAGCTAGAGTATGCTTCCTGGCAAACGCTCTCAGCAGCACAGACCTCCTCTACAATCCTCCTCAGGACTCTAGAGGATCTTATGTTGGCGATGCCTCCAAGTGTTTCCAGTGATGTCTTTGTGAGTTTGGGGATACCAGCCTCAACAAATTTGGTCCTTAATGTGATGGAGGAAAGTGTGGCGTTAGGAAGGATATCACTGTGGAACAGTGGCTCCTCAAAAAGCCACATTCCTGGTCTGGGGTCAGGAGTTCGTGTTGCCTTCAGTGTCTGCCAGGCGTCAACCACCAAGGTGTAGAAAGGTGTAGAAAGGTGTGAGTCCAGCCAGGTTAGCTTCTGCAGATCTCAGCAAAAACAATTCCTTATCCAGCCCAAGGCAAGCCCATGCCTTCCTGAGAAGCAGCCAAGCAGGAGCCAGCCAGCAGAGACAGCAGCTGTACAGCAGCCTCTGCCCTGTCTGGAGTCTAAAGGCTGCAGTTCTGGAAACAATATCTATTAGTCCTCCTTCTGCAACAGGAAGATAGAGGACTGATGCCCTCAACCAATGTTGCCCAGACCAGAAAAAGGTCATCAGGAGCCGCTGCACCTTCTCCACAAGGCGGTGGAACTAGCACAACGAGTCTGTGCCACAGAGATGAGGCGACCAGGTTATTAGCTATTAAAACTCTCCCCCTGTAGGACAGCTGGGGTAGCAACTATTTCCATTTAGACAACTTCACCTCAACTTTCTCCAGCATTCCCTCCCAGTTCTTTCTTTCAAAGTTCTCACTTCCTAGATACACTCCTAGAGCCTTAATGCCCCCACCTGAGGTTCCCAGGGAGGCTAGGAGTGCTCCCCAAGCTCCACTTACCCACTAAACAGGGTTTGTTGGGATTTAAAAGCCTGATCTTTGAGGAAAAACCACCACTGCCTTATTCATGCAGGAGGCATAAGTAATGGTGCCATGACCCACCTGCTCTCCTACCGCCAACAGCACCTGCTCCACCGTGGTGCTGGGCTGCGTCACCACCCTCACTCCATGTCTCAGAGACAGGGAAGCCGTCTCAGAGGACGTCCATCCCGGCCGGGAAACACGGATTACCCAACCAAAACAACCACCGATCACACAGCAAATTACACTGTATACAATCAAAGCCATTACACAATGATCATACAATCAACCAGTAAGAAAGAAAAACAAAGTTTGAGAAAAAAAAGTACCACCTCTCAGTGAAACTCACGATGCTCTCCAACACCAGCATGCAGTGTAGAGAGAGAGAGACATACAGTACCAGTCAATAGTTTGGACATACCTTCCCATCCACTTGAATGGGAAACTGTGTCCAAATTTTTGACTGGTACTGTATATCGATAGATAGAGATTCAGATAGATATCGTCAGACATGACCGATCTTAGAGTGGGATTAGGATTAGGCCTAGTTTAACCAACATTGAATGTTAGGCCTTTATTATGTTTTGTGGTTTGTCTGTTAGTATTGATCAGAATTAGAATCAGGATTTAGATCAAGGTGTGAATCCAGGTAATATTTTTCACTTTCTTTAATATTGTGGGATAGAACTTTTCCTAACGTGTTTTTTTTTTACAAGTTATAATAATGATGTAAACAATTTATTGATGTTACATTTTAGTATTATTTTTGCATTTAAACTGTGAAATACTAGTTTATTTGTATATTGTTTGTCTCTCTAATGTCTTCATAATTGTCATGTAGTTACATCTCTTCCTTTCATAACACTGTTCTGGATTTGTGCATGTATAAATTGGTATATAAGAAATAAAACTGACTTTACATTCCTCAGTTATCTGTTGTGCTATTATAGATTATAGATTCAAATGAAATTTGTTTTTACTTCTGTTGTCTTCTTAAGTTACACTGAAATGAAATGATAACGCAGATATAACATACAGATAATAAAGCTTGTAATTTTAGCTGTTGCCTTTGCTGGGCACAGCCTTGGTGGAGAGATTCACTCTCCTTTTAGTAAGTAATGCAATTACTTTTTCATTAAGTAATACGTAATGAGGAACTGACGTAACCTACAGTGTTATTGTGGCAGTTTGCTTTCTGTCTTTCTGACTCATCTCTTCCAGTGCTATGTTTTCACTGTGTTTTAGCGTCATTATCTGTGTCATTATCCTGTAATTGTTCACAGTGTTCACAAAGTGTTCAAAAAAATCACCTGGAACATGCCAGGGGGTAACTTTTAACCTCTAGAGAAACAGACATGATATACTGAACTTTGCTTAGCAACATCGACTGCTGGATGTCGAGCTAGACATTTGAGATTTGGATAACATGAACCACAGCAGAAGACGTTTAGCCTGTGTCACCTTTTAGATTATTATAGCCTACAGTCATGGCTGTACGCAGGATTTTACAAATTCAAAGGTCCAAAAACTGAGCTTGCTAGGGGGGTTCGGGGGCATACCCCCCGAAAGAATTTTGAATTCCCTGACTACATTTTAAGGGCAAAAATCTGCATTTTAAGACATTTAGAGGGCAAAAATCAGATAACAATAGCTTTAAAATCATGTCAGGGGGCAGTGAATGATCCATCCTCTACTCTTTGTTCTCTCTCTCCCTCTACATTCACTGCCTCCCCTTCATCTGTGACTCCTCACTGGTCTCTCCTGTCAAAGTGGATTCAAAATAATTAAGTGAAATTCTATACACTTTATTTATTTCATCTTTGTGTCTGAGTTTGCATCATTTGGGATTTTAATGACAGAAATGTGCCTCAAACAGTAAATAAACATAAGGAAGATGTGTTATACAATAATGTAGTCAGACAATAATAATATCATGACTATAATTATGCTGTAGGTTTGTGTTGTTGTTATATTGAGCCTATAGGTTTGTGTTGTTATATTGAGCCTATAGGTTTGTGTTGTTGTTATATTGAGCCTATAGGTTTGTGTTGTTGTTATATTGAGCCTATAGATTTGTGTTGTTGTTATATTGAGCCTATAGGTTTGTGTTGTTGTTATATTGAGCCTTAAGGTTTGTGTTGTTGTTATATTGAGCCTTAAGGTTTGTGTTGTTGTTATATTGAGTCTATAGGTTTGTGTTGTTGTTATATTGAGCCTATAGGTTTGTGTTGTTGTTATATTGAGCCTATAGGTTTGTGTTGTTGTTATATTGAGTCTATAGGTTTGTGTTGTTGTTATATTGAGCCTATAGGTTTGTGTTGTTGTTATATTGAGCCTATAGGTTTGTGTTGTTGTTATATTGAGCCTATAGGTTTGTGTTGTTGTTATATTGAGCCTATATGTTTGTGTTGTTGTTATATTGAGCCTATAGGTTTGTGTTGTTGTTATATTGAGCCTATAGGTTTGTGTTGTTGTTATATTGAGCCTATAGGTTTGTGTTGTTGTTATATTGAGCCTATAGGTTTGTGTTGTTGTTATATTGAGTCTATAGGTTTGTGTTGTTGTTATATTGAGCCTATAGGTTTGTGTTGTTGTTATATTGAGCCTATAGGTTTGTGTTGTTGTTATATTGAGCCTATAGGTTTGTATTGTTGTTATATTGAGCCTATAGGTTTGTGTTGTTATATTGAGTCTATAGGTTTGTGTTGTTATATTGAGCCTATAGGTTTGTGTTGTTGTTATATTGAGCCTATAGGTTTGTGTTGTTGTTATATTGAGCCTATAAGTTTGTGTTGTTGTTATATTGAGTCTATAGGTTTGTGTTGTTATATTGAGTCTATAGGTTTGTGTTGTTGTTATATTGAGCCTATAGGTTTGTGTTGTTATATTGTAATGACTAAAGAACATAAATCTCTGTGTTAATCAGGCCTCCATTGTTTAATGTGATCAGGTCAGTTTGTGTTGAACAGCACAGGAACATGATGCTGATCTTATCCTGGTCACAGTGGGCAGTACCTGCTCTTCCTCTCTCATCATCTTCATCACCTTCTCTCTTCTTTCTCTCTTTCTCATCATGTTCTGTTTCACGTCTTTTATCAAACCTGAACTCTGACTGCTGCAGTCTTCTTTTCATTTTAGTCTGTCAGTGTACGAAGTAAACACAGGGTCAGCTGATATTTATATGTAAATATTACCGGCCTCTAATTGGTTAATATTACAGTGAAATTAAAAATAAACATGCTGACCTCATTTCAACATGCATTTAAACCATTTACACAAACTGAATTTAAACTCTAGTTTAAGTTTACCAGTCTGACATTGGATGCATGAATTAATGTTAGCTGAAGCTCGTTCATTAACTCACGTGAACCAGCATCATGATGGACGACCATACAGGAGATATTAGTCAGATGATGTCTGTGAAGATGTCACTGAACTACCAGCAGACCACTAATAAACTTCTGTAGTTACCTGTGTTGTGTTCCAGGTTGGCTCTAGTGTTAAAGGAGTCAGGTACCTGGCAATCTCTGGTAGAGTCCTCTTGATGCACTTTAGTGTCTTCTTCATCAGGGAGGAGTTTTGCATGAGGAAGAATGGCCGGAAAAGTCGCCGAACCCTCAGTCTCTGATTAATAGAGAGAGATAAGATGACTATTTTTGAATGCAGGGTGCCGTCTTCTATCGTTCATCATTACTATGAGTTCACTGGGCTGTTTGAAACACAGATTATGTCATGCGTGACTCCTTGAAACAAACTAACAAGAACTGGTACATGAATTCTGATTTATTTGCAGCTGGGATGACGATGATGACACTTAAACAGAGCTGTATATAATCTGAACTGCATACTCTGTTTACCTACTCAGAGCTTCCACTGCGCTGACTGAGATGTGGTCACTACACGGCCAGTCTTCCCTTTTCTGACACTGTAACCTTCAGTATGTTTATCTTTAAAAGGTTATGTTATCTCATGTTTCAAACACCATTGGGACCCACTTTTTTCTTCTGCATTGTGTCCGTACATATTTGTTGTGCCTTACTTGAATTGTCGCTACACTGACCTCAAGCATTTCTGGATGTATTGCTCTGTTTCATCCGAAGCTGTGAGCTCTCTGAAAATGTGTTGAAATAC
The DNA here is from genome assembly GCA_037577475.1 of Chaunax sp. Z400. NCBI lineage: Eukaryota > Metazoa > Chordata > Actinopteri > Lophiiformes > Chaunacidae > Chaunax > Chaunax sp. Z400. Next base: position 6,774,363 of record CM075184.1, read on the forward strand.
ATAAGAAACAAACGTAGAAGATGTACGGAAGGCCACTTAGTCTAGTCTGGTCTAGTCTAGTTTAGTTTACTTTAGTCTAGTCTAGTCTAGTTTAGTCTAGTTTCGTTTCCTTTAGTCTAGTTTAGTCTAGTCTAGTTTACTTTAGTCTAGTCTAGTTTAGTTTAGTCTAGTTTACTTTAGTCTAGTCTAGTTTAGTCTAGTCTAGTTTAGTCTAGTTTATTTTAGTTTATTTAATTTTAGTCTAGTTTAGTTTAGTCTAGTTTACTCTAGTCTAGTTTAGTTTATTTTAGTCTAGTTCAGTGTAGTTTAGTTTAGTTAGCTCCAAACATATCCTCAATAACAAATACCATTATTAGACAGTTGGCGTGTACTTAGCTGAATGTGAGCTTTAAACTGGGCCATGTTGCTTCTTATGTCTACTAGAACAGACAGTTACGACCATACTATGTATCTACAGCTTTCTTTTAACCAAACTAAACAGTTTCATTTGCCTCATATTTGTATGAGCACTGATTCTCTCTACTGAATCCTGGTATCTGATGGTGCGCTACACTTTAAAGTACAACATGCTTAGAGAAGCATGACAGAAGCCTCACCTCATCACACATCATGCTGACGGACAACACCCAGTCGATGACGGAGACTGAAATAACTACTGTGTAACCAATCAGCCATTTGCTCTTTTTGAATTCCTCCCAGCCAATCAAGTAGCTCTGAGGGTAAAACAGATGGATTAAAGCAGTTCTTGAAATGGACAAAAAAAGTAGGAAATAACTGTAAAAAACCATTTGGGAATGACCCAAAAAACCCTTGTTTAACCAGATATTGTTCTGTGACCAAATATTTTCCACTGTGGCTGTGCTTACCTTGGTAGCAAGATCGAGGCAGAAGATGATGAGGCAGACTATTTCAAAACTTTCGGTGAAGCCGCAGGGAGGCTCCCAGGTTGGAGAGCGAAGCCGGGGGTCCGAGGAGATGGACAGGGAGGATGGGCGCTCAACAAATGCCAGCAACAACACTACTGCGATAGTAAGGCTTAAGGCCCTGGGGTAGAGAAAGATGGGTCAGTGCTTGGACAAATGGATGTAAGCATAGTAGAATAATGGCTCACTGCTTGACTGGCCACTACGGCCGATCAGCAGAGACACAAGGCACGCTGCCGCAAGTTTCAGAAGTGTCCCAGAACCAGCTCTCCGGTCTGCTCCACGAAGAGAAAGCCCGAGAGCATTTCTGACTGAAGCTGCACACAGGAGATGGAGCAAGGCAGACAGCTCTGGCATCTTCCTGGAGCAAAGTGGAACACAGTGTGTCCACAGCCTGTGTCATTGCTAGAGTCCGAACGAAGCAGTTTTAATTTTTACACCCGGCGCCCACTTTGTGCATGTAGCTTATATTACTTATGTCCATCTGTGCTCCCATGGGAATGTTGGTCTTAAAGCAGGTGTGGTCAGCAGCATTGTTTAGACAGCAGAAAGGGGTGCTCTAAAGTCACTGGTGTTGTGTTTTACCTGCAATTTAAAGAGGGCATTATTCAGACAGTAAGACCCTGACAAACACAAATGTATTATTTTCTCTGATTTAGAGACTCTTTCCCACATGCACATTTTACCGCACCTCTACCAGTACCTCGGGATTTATCAGCAGGGTGGCATACTCCAAACTATTTCACTGTATGAACCTGGACTGTGTGTGAGACGTTTTGGATGTGTAGAAGAAGAAAACATTAATTAGGGCCCAAACACTGAGGGTGCTGAGGACAGGAACGGTCCCTGGCATCAGAGGTGCATGAAACCTCTTGTTTTGTAAGGAGGGCCTGAGCAGGTGCAGGGACCCCATTCACATTGCTTGGATTATTATTAGTAGTAGTAGTAGTAGTAGTATCACTATTACTATTTTTACTATTATTATTACGATTACCTCACCAACCGTCCACAGTATGTGAGGTCACGGGACTGTGTGTCTGACATGGTTGTCTGCAGTACGGGGGCCCCACAAGGAACGGTCCTGGCTCCGTTCCTCTTCACCCTCTACACTGCAGACTTCCACTACAACTCACCCACCTGTCACTTGCAGAAGTTCTCTGATGACTCTGCCATCGTCGGTCTCATCACAGATGGGGACGACAGGGAATACAGAGAACTGACGCAGGACTTTGTGGACTGGTGCCAGCAGAACCAACTCCAGATCAACGCAGGGAAAACCAAGGAACTGGTGGTTGATTTCCGCAGGCACACACACTCCCCCCCAGACCCGGTGAACATTCAGGGAACAGACATTGAGATGGTGACATCTTATAAGTACCTGGGTGTTCACCTGAACAATAAACTGGACTGGACAGACAATACCACTGCACTTTATAGGAAAGGCCAGAGCAGACTCTATCTGCTCAGGAGACTGAGGTCCTTTGGAGTGCAGGGAGCACTCCTTAAGACATTTTACGACACCGTGGTGGCATCAGCCATTTTTTATGGTGTGGTCTGCTGGGGCAGCGGCATCTCAGTGTCGGACAGGAAAAGACTCGACAAACTGATAAGGAAGGCCAGCTCTGTCCTGGGATGCCCCCTGGACCCAGTGGAGGTGGTGGGAGGAAGGAGGATGACAACTAAGCTGTCATCCATAATGGACAATCACTCCCACCCGATGCGGGACCGAGTAACAGCACTGGAGAGCTCCTTCAGCGACAGGTTGCTTCACCCAAAGTGCGTGAAGGAGCGCTTTCGCAAGTCTTTCCTTCCTGCAGCTGTTAGACTGTACAATCAGCACTGCTCCCAGTAGACCGAACAATTTGTAGTACTTGTGTGAAATACTGAGACACTTTGCATTAGTATTGTGAAATATTTTTGAGACACTTTACCCCCCTCCTTTATTGTATTGTATTTTTTATTTCCCCTCCTCCTGCTGTGTTTTTTGTACACTGTGCTGCTGCAATAATGTAAATTTCCCCACTGTGGGACTAATAAAGGGATATCTTATCTTATCTTATCTTATTATTATTACGATTATTATTATTATTATTATTACTATTATTATTATTACTATTACTATTATTATTATTTCTATTATTATTATTATTATTATTACTATTATTATTATTACTATTATTACTATTATTATTATTATTATTATTACTAGTAATATCATTTTGGCTTTTATGCCCATTTTTTGCAAATTAATGATATAAAGTTATTCAAATCCATAATTTTCCTTGACATAGTTTTAACTCCACTGTCTGTGGTCCAATCTGGCCCAAAGTTCACATGTTGAATAGGAGTCCCTGCCTGAAGAAGTCAACATGAAAATATTCAGTTCTAGTGAGAGCACCTCCAGCTGTCAACAGACCGTAAGCATGAGTGAAAAAACATTATTTGATTGTTCATAGTTTGTTTTCCCTACTACTGCGATAGAACATACAATTAGTGGGCTTCCTTAGTCCCACTTAGTCGACACAGGAAGTGACATTGTAATCCATTGCACAATGTCCCCGACATACACTGGCAATTGGTAGTTGCCCTGGAGTGAGGCTGCGGCCGCAGCTGCTGCATGCACCATTAGACACGGATGGATTATTTCCATATTTTTCTATATTTTATGTTTTGGACAGACTGACAGTAAACCATCACGTTTGGCATTTTTCCAGTGAGACTTTGAGCACATTGGTTCATATGGACAGAGCAGGTTCTCGCATGAACAAGATAAGTCGACATGAAATTGATGAATATCTCTCGTACAGCTGAAAGTCTGCCCAAACACTGTCATCAGTATTTATTGCACATGTAGTCGATGTTACAAGGTGTGAACTCACCACTGACATATCCTGGAGTAGTACCATCGATACAGGCAGAGCGACCTGGTATCCACCCGGTGGTTGATGGACCGGTACTATAAGCAGGAAAAAATATTAATACAGGACTTAAAAAATGCTTCACATGAGAGAAACAGAATGAAACAACAAATTATTATTATCACTCTTATTATTAGTATCATCATCATTATCAGTGTTGTTATTGTAGTAGTTATTATAAATACTACAAATTGTAATCTCTCTATTATAACACCTGTTATTGTTATTGTGGTTGAACATGTCTCTGTTCCTCCTCCTGTCTCTGACTAAATTATAGTCACTCTCTACAAATGCATTTTTAGATCCAGCAGATTATTATCTGGATCTGCACCACACTAACCACACTCATAGATGTCAACACCATAAATATACATAATGTTTTACGTCATGATTTATGTTTTATTATTAGAAATGGTCTAAAATTCCCTGTCTTGCAATGCTTTAGAAAGTAAAAACAAATTCCTGAATTCACCTCTCTATCTGGATCCACACCACAGTTTTGTCTAAAACATCTTTCCAACAAGTTATGTGGAAATCTGTTCTTTAGTTTTGGCCAAATTAGGGAAAATGTGGAAAAATGCCCCTAAAGAAAATGAAAAAAGTATTCCTGCAACTGGGTCCTGACTCACATCAACACCAAAATGTAATGGATTTGTCCCTGACTCCAGCGTGACCTTTTTACATTGTTGGTGGGAACAAAATGTTCAAGCCAAAGAAAATATAGCATGATTAATGTAACATAATATAGCATGATTAATGTAACATAACATAATATAGCATGATTAACGTAACATAATATAGCCTGATTAACGTGATATAACATAATATAGCATGATTAACGTAACATAATATAGCATGATTAACGTAACTTAATATAGCATGATTAACATAACTTAATATAGCATGATTAACGTGACATAACATAATATAGCATGATTAACGTAACATAATATAGCATGATTAACGTAACTTAATATAGCATGATTAACGTAACATAAAATAGCATGATTAACGTAACTTAATATAGCATGATTAACGTAACATAATATAGCATGATTAACGTAACTTAATATAGCATGATTAACGTAACTTAATATAGCATGATTAACGTAACTTAATATAGCATGATTAACGTAACTTAATATAGCATGATTAACGTAACTTAATATAGCATGATTAACGTAACTTAATATAGCATGATTAACGTAACTTAATATAGCATGATTAACGTAACTTAATATAGCATGATTAACGTAACTTAATATAGCATGATTAACGTAACTTAATATAGCATGATTAACGTGATATAACATAATATAGCATGATTAACGTAACATAATATAGCATGATTAACGTAACTTAATATAGCATGATTAACGTAACATAATATAGCATGATTAACGTAACATAATATAGCATGATTAACGTAACTTAATATAGCATGATTAACGTAACATAATATAGCATGATTAACGTAACATAATATAGCATGATTAACGTAACATAATATAGCATGATTAACGTAACATAATATAGCATGATTAACGTAACATAATATAGCATGATTAACGTAACATAATATAGCATGATTAACGTAACATAATATAGCATGATTAACGTAACATAATATAGCATGATTAACGTAACATAATATAGCATGATTAACGTAACTTAATATAGCATGATTAACGTAACATAATATAGCATGATTAACGTAACTTAATATAGCATGATTAACGTAACATAATATAGCATGATTAACGTAACTTAATATAGCATGATTAACGTAACATAATATAGCATGATTAACGTAACTTAATATAGCATGATTAACGTAACATAAAATAGCATGATTAACGTAACTTAATATAGCATGATTAACGTAACATAATATAGCATGATTAACGTAACTTAATATAGCATGATTAACGTAACATAAAATAGCATGATTAACGTAACTTAATATAGCATGATTAACGTAACATAAAATAGCATGATTAACATAACTTAATATAGCATGATTAACGTAACATAAAATAGCATGATTAACGTAACTTAATATAGCATGATTAACGTAACTTAATATAGCATGATTAACGTAACATAAAATAGCATGATTAACGTAACTTAATATAGCATGATTAACGTAACATAAAATAGCATGATTAACGTAACTTAATATAGCATGATTAACGTAACTTAATATAGCATGATTAACGTAACATAATATAGCATGATTAACGTAACTTAATATAGCATGATTAACGTAACTTAATATAGCATGATTAACGTAACATAAAATAGCATGATTAACATAACTTAATATAGCATGATTAATATAACATAAAATAGCATGATTAACGTAACTTAATATAGCATGATTAATATAACATAAAATAGCATGATTAACGTAACATAAAATAGCATGATTAACGTAACTTAATATAGCATGATTAATATAACATAAAATAGCATGATTAACATAACTTAATATAGCATGATTAACATAATATAGCATGATTAACGTAACATAATATAGCATGATTAACATAATATAGCATGATTAACATAATATAGCATGATTAACATAATATAGCATGATTAAAATAATAGAGCATGATTAATATGTGCATTAATCTGTCTAACTTTTCCATCCTAATATTCGTTTTAATTCTTCAACCAAGGGCACACATCTCATGTCATTTAGGGGGGAAATTTATCCCTGAACACATGGAGCCTGGACCAGAGCGGTCAGAGATGTGCTCTAAAAATAAAGTTTATTATTATGATTATATTATTATTATAAATGCAGAAAGAAAGACTTTCTCTAGTCCACCTCCATTAAAGTGGACTACCCTGACATTTCAAACTACCTTACTGAATCACCAGATAATACATTTCTGTCTGTCACTGCTTCTGTCTTTATTGAGCTGTTTTTCTCATCTGTGATGTTACTGTAAACTAATGACATCACTGCAGTGAGCCGCTGTCTCTATGGCGATAGCTGTTTGTCTTGATTATATTACCTTTTACTACAAGCTGAGAAAAGTACAGCTCCTCTTTCTGCATGACCTGAAGTAGCTGTCAGAAGGTGTGTTTGCTCTGCTCATGTCAGATATTAACGTGTTGACTGGTGATTCTTTTACCATAACAGATACCACTAAAGCGAGACGCTTACCTGTATGGCATCCTCGATGAAGACAACAGCTTGCTGGATGTAGAGTTCTTCATCATCTGTGGACAATGAGAAGAATGAGCGTAGCAGGACCATGTGAACAGTTGGACTCAGAAGCAGGAAGAACAAAGATCTTTACATGTCCCAGACGTGCTCTGAACACTGGGAGCCTCACACTCCTGTTTCACCACTGAAGTCAGCATGTTCTATGAATAAAACAGACTTTCTTGTCGGAGATATGTTGTCTGTGGAACTGGTTGGATGGGCTCAGTTAAGTGAGTTTGTTTATTCCCAAGGCGAAATTGGTTAAAAGAGGGCATGGGCTGGAGCTGAGTGCTGTGGTTAAGGTGTGGTTTAATTTCAGAAATGTGCTTGATATCTGCTCAAACACATTTAATACCCAAACAGTGCAGTTATGACTAAAGTCCACACTAACTTTTTCCACGGGCAGCACTGCAGCTCCCTACTCAACATTTTAGAGGCACAGCACAATATTTAGAAGAACCAATCAAATAACAATATGCTGTTATTTCAAAAGTCATAAGGTGAAGTCGTGCTTTGAGATGACATCATCATCGATGACTTAAAATGACAAAAACACTTAAACAATGTTTATGTTTTCACACGTTTGTTTGACTGTAAGCAGAATTATGCAAAATCTACAAAAGATTCATTTTGGTGTAGATTCAGATAAAGGGACAGATCCAGGATTTGATTTTATAACATTCATTAACACAGGTACAGTTTCATGATCATGTAAAAAAACAACTACTGAAACTTTCCATGAAACTTTGAGGAGGGGTGGAGCGAGGGTCAGGAAAGCTAAACGTAGGATTGTGGTGGAGGTGTGTGCTCTGCTGGGGGGTTCTTGATCCATCTATCACAGAAAAGTGTTTTAGAGGAAGATTTGTCCTTACTGAGGACATTAAGGTAAGACAGATTCATGCAGAGCTCTTATGGTAACTACAACTACTGCTGTGCACAGTAGTTGTATTTGTCGGTGTGCTTTGGTTGCATCTCTTGATGATGAAATAAATCAGGCAGGGTTTGCTCTAAAACATGGAGGTTTAGCAGCAAGACAGAGGGACAGACTGCAAGTCTGGACAGAACTGTAGACATGAAAGAAGAATTAAACCCGAAGTTACTCTACGTTTCTCTGGGACATCAGTCATTAGAAACACTGTCAACAAAACCTCAGTCAGAAAACACTTTGCAGATCATGTCAAAAGAAATCCTGTAACTATCAGACGGAATCACCAACGGTTAAAAAATACATTCTACTCTCTCAATTGCACATAGTGATATAACATCACATGTGTCCATGCCTGAGTTTTTGTTTTATTGGCCTACTTTTATTGTTATTATATATCTCGCAATTTTAACGAAAGTAAAAAAAAAATGATGTAGAAACTGCATCCTTACCTGGATCCTCCTCAAATTTTAATAAACACTTCCTTGGCCCAAAATCCATCTCTACACAAAATGTCATCAAACAAGTGATGACATAACGTTCTCCAACTTTCCTGTTTCATGTCTTCAGAACATCTGCATTCGCTTCACTTCCCAGAAGCCATGACAGCGTGTCATCATCTTCGATTAGCCCACGAAGCCCAAACATACAGGAGAAGGAGGTGGAGGAGTGTCAGGGACAACATCGTACAGCATTAGGCATTAGGGTCGGGGACCTACTCTCTACTTTGAAGGGTGTGATGACAGGTTCAATTACGTTGGTCCTACTGAGCAATGATTCAAGTTAAATCAACCAGTGCCAAAGTTTAGAACCAGAGAGCAGAAGCTCCATTCAGCCTGTTCAAGATGGGACTGGTGCGTTTATTCCGTTTATATAAACGCACTGAAGGTGTAATGGGGTCTGTGTAGTTCTGCCTCTGTGATGGCAAAAACAGATACAAATGCTGCTCTCTGCTGTTTGTTATCTACGATCTGTTTGACAGTTAATTATATCTTTTATTTAGTCCAGTTATCAGGTTTAAAGTGTGCAGAGTAAAAACAGTTTCTGCAGCTGCTCCCAGATCTGTGAACAGCTTCCTCCTCAGAGGAAATGCTGCTGTTAGAACATATCTGGGCACTTATGATTTACAGCTGAAATAATATGTTAGTGGATACAGAGATGTAAGCAGGCACTAAATTCCAAGTTATTGTACTGGTATCTGTTAAAAAGTGAACCCGAACTTACTGGTGTACAGTAGTTCTTTTAAGGCAGCACAGAGATCTGCCTTTTCTACATGACTATTAAACTGCATGGGACTGACTGCACATGTGTGAACATTATAATACGACATGCAGAGCAGAGCAGAGCAGAGCAGAGCTCTGTAATGCAACAGCTGCCTCCCACCACCAGGCTAACCTACAGTACAAGGCTGTGCTGCCACACACACACACACACACACACACACACACACACACACACACACACACACACACACACACACACACACACACACACACACACACACACACACAGACACACACACACACACACATCTGGTGACTCAATGCAGGACAGCAGGATGCGTCACAGCCGCAGTGGGGATGGGTGTCTCTGACAGGGCAACACTTCAAACGGCTGCTGAGTCACACACACCAACACACAATAAGTGTGAGCCGCACCTCTCACACTTAATGCTGCAGAATTAATGAAACAATAAAGAAAAAAAAATCTCCCCAAAGAGAAACTGTGGGAGAAACACTGGACTCTGATTTCCTACACCAGACATTAATTATCCAAAACACAATATTATCTATTTTCCAGGATATAAACATGACTTTAAGTGGCCAACAATATAGAATAAACTTAAATGTTAAAGTTCAACACTGCTGCCTTCATCTATGCATTAAAAATAATGGCTGTCTGTTATTCATCTATCTGTGAGGTACATTTTCCTTCATGCCTTCCAACAAACGATAGAGACTAAATGATACCTCTGTTTCAGAGGATCCCCGGCCAGATACATGTCCAAGTCTACTGAGCTCCATTGGTGTGTGAGTGATTGTGTGATTGTGGGTGAATTCTGGCTCGTGTTGTAAAGCTTAGTGAAAGGTGAAAGGTGACACATAAGTAGAGTCCATTTATCATTTTTCTCTGCAGTACAAGATGAATAAATAACAAACGATTTTGTACGGACAGTATAGAAGGTGTTATCATCAGTCCTGGGTGATGTGATCATTACTGGACAGATCTGAGTCTGGATGTTCACACCTGTACATGTAAATAATAAATAATAAATAATAAATTAATAAATGTTTATAATGATTCTCCTGACTCAGCAACTCTCTAAAATGTCAGATTTTTAAGGGACTCTGTGGATGAAATCAGGTGAAACTGTGTGTTCATAAACATCTGCTGTGATTTACATCACAGTGAACCAAATGTGAATCAGACAGTGTGTGATCCATTCTGTCTGTTTCCTCTTGTTGTTTCATTGGACGTCAGATGAGTGGGCGGTCCTTCAGCGTGGACCAGGACACATTAGTGTTCATACAGCTGACAGAATGAGACCACAACCATCCTAGACCACCTCTGAATGTGGTTTGAGGGATCCGATCTCCAAGGTGTCCTTATGGGTGAGATCAGACTTGTGCTTAGAGCTGGATGGTTGAACAGGGCCTGGTTGAAGTGAGATGATATTTGCTGGTTTACTGTTTTTGTCCGCTTATTATTGTCCACTTATTCTTTGAACGTAACCCATCCCTGAGGAGTAGAGGGGAGGCGTCATATGGCGTTTTAACCGGTACCAAGGTCAAGAGCACTGAGCGAGAACAAGCCCCAGCAGGGAATCAGAACCAGGACCTTCTCGCTGTGAGACGTCAGTAGTAACAACTGAGGAACCTTACTGGTTCTGTTGCCTGCCAGATTTGTTTGAGTGAGACGAGGTCTCACCTCTTACTTTAAATGTTAACAAACGTATACATGGAACTTTTATTTTCATGAAAGAGAAGTTACTCAAATGTTTGTGTATGCCATCAATTATGCTTTTAAAACTAAAAAAAAATAAATCAAAATCGATATCGGCAGGTGCCCTGTGATGACATGGCGATTTGTCCAGGCTGAACCCTGCCTCACGCCCACAGTCCCCCGCCCCCCCGACCCTACACAGGATAAGCATTTACAGAAAATGGATGAATGAATGATATCAACAGGTCAGACTATAAAAATTAATAATGGTAATCGGAAGAAAATAGTAATTGGTGCAGCTCTAATGGGTCGTGTCAGGAGGGGCCTCCGACCTTAAACCTGCACCAGTTCCATCCACATCGTGCTGTGGTGACACGAAAAAGAAGAACTAGTGTAGTTAATGTAGTTATTATACAGTAGATACAACTGACTGCACTATTTCTATTACTACAGTAATTACTATTGTTGTTGCTGTTCCTCAAACCCCCCACCCATCCACCCCTAGTCCACCTTGAGTCTGGACCTGCTCCATGTTGTTATTGATGGTATCTGTAGAGACCTGCTCTTTACCTATGCCCTGAGCTATTTGAATAAACAGTTAGTAGTTCCTTGTTCTGATTCTTCACAGAGGTGTAGTAGTTATAGAATGCGAGTCACATGATGAAATGACTTTAATCATGGTTTGGGGGTTTCACCAGAAATCTATCTTATGCTGATGTTTTTGCCCCTGGCCCTCAGACACCTTCAGACCGCCCCTGACACACTTTAGTAATGTTTACGTTTTTAATACAAGACTTTTACTTGTAATGGAGGAGAGTGCAGATACTTTTACTGGAGTATTTGAATACTCTGTCACCACTGACGTGCGTGTGGAACAGAGGAGTCACCTGTCCCTACGCACATCATAATTTACGACTTTAAGTCATTTTACTGCGGATGTGACCGACGTCATGGTGTCATAAAATACCTCCTCACCTCTCCACGAATCCCTGGTGACTGAGTCCGACGACCGTCTGTTGCCCGGGGCCCCTCCGTGCTCCGAGCTCAGATGGGAGCCGTAGGCTGCGTTCACAGACCCGGTCAGCAGACTGTCCGTCTCCATGCAGGAAACCTAGTTTATCTGATGTTTATCTGATGTTTAAGTGAAAGAAGCAGACCTACAGGTGGGATCTAGTCCGACTGTTCGGTCTGTACTGTTGCACACACACCGACCCTCGGGCGGAGGACAGGGAAGCGTGTTTTAGGAAGTCTATGCTCCTCTCTGCTCCTCCCTCCATCCTGTCCTCAAGTTTCACTTCAGCCCGACTTTAAACTCCACCTACAGTAAACTGCACGTGTTTAACTAGTGGGTCCACATTTCTGAAGGTGACATGAAGAGAAACTTCCCTGAAAACAGTGGGCGGGGCCTGCAGACAGTAGAAATAGTGAAGAGATTAAAGATCCTTATCGTAAGAATAAACCTACTCTCATTGGGGTGAGCATTAACAAGGCCTAAAGCCAGGGGGGGCCCAGAACCGGGTAGAACCCTATCACTATGGCAGAGGCGGACCCAGGTTGGCTGAGGGCCAGGGGCAAGAAAAAACATTCAAATAATAAAAAGGCATCAGGTGAGAGCAATGGGGCAAAGAAAGTCACATGGTATTCATGGTGAAACTGTTCAGTAGTTTCATGGTGCAACTCAGAACATGTTTAACCATTTAGAGGCACATGGACTAACTAATTTAATACCATAAAGGGCAGCCTTTGTGGCACTGCAGCACATTTTATCCAATGGAGGGGTATATTATAGGACATACAACTGACACATAACAAGTTTAAATGATTTATTATTAGACGTTCACTTATAAGACAATACTATTGACTTATATCACATCATATAGAATATTCTCCTAAAGCTCTGAGGGTCATCAAGGTGTGTTGTGTCTGAATTCAGACGAGTCTTCATGTTCTTCTGGGTCAGCAGTGTCTTTCTCCTCACCTCTCTCCCATGATGCCCTTTTAGCCCAGTGTCTTTGGAACAGTGGAGCCATGAACTCTGACCTTTATTGAGGTGACAGAGGCCTGCAGCTCACTGGATGTTTTCTTTGGATCTTAACTTCCTGAATGAGCCTCTGTTGTACTCTTCAAGGAATTTTGGAAGGTCAGCCACTTCTGGGAAAGTTCACTATTGTTCCAAGTCTTCTCTATTTGTAGTTGATGTGTACTTAAAGTTTGGTTAAACATTTTGTGTTATGTCCCAGAAACCCTCATCTGACACAAATCACTCACAGAATGAGCCTAAATTCAACTTGTAACCATGGCAGTCACCAATTCAGTACTTGCTTGTTATGCGTAGAGAGTTTTGTTGAAAAATATTTAATAGTACAGTACGTGGCTAAGAGGACCACTTTTAGGAGGTGGTCATCTTGGACAGGTGGTTTTCTAACAGAGAAAGGAGAGTGACTCACATCACGTAACACTTCGATAGTTAGCTAGATAGATAGCTGGTTCCATAGAGGTAAAAAACAACAACACTAGAGCGGACATGCTAGTGGTTTTTGTGGCAAATAGAGCGGCCATCTTACGACTGTACAGAGAACGGTCTTCCAGTGCTACACTACAGTTGACACATGCTGACGATGAGCTCATGCAACCTGTAGAAACGTTGTTGGATGTCGGGAAGGAATATCTTTTCATAGGTAGTTTAGAAAAATAACAGTCTGCTTCATAAATGTATGCCAATGTGCATCATCATATATATACATATATATATACATATATACACATATATATACATACATATATACACATATATATATATACACATATATATATATACACATATATATACATATATACACATATATATATACACACATATATATACATATATACACATATATATATATACACACATATATATATATATACATATATATATACATATATACACATATATATATATATATACACATATATATATATATACACATATATATATATATATACACATATATATATATATATATATACACATATATATATACACATATATATATATACATATATACACATATATATATACATATATACACATTATATATACATATATACACATTATATATATATATATATATATATATATATATATATATATTACACACATATATATATATATAAGCCCTACACAGCAATACTGATAAGTTTCTGCCAATCCATAACACAATATTAGTGCCAAATCCCCTATTTATTAGTAAATATTCTCATGTAAATATGCAGAAATAAACGATTTTTACTATTTGATACTGATTTTCAATTGTCGATCGAGTTATTCTTCAAATAAATATCAAATTTAGGGCCGAATACAGGCTTTGTCAATGTTTGTTTATGTAAAGGCAGCACGTTTCCTTACGTAAGATGGTGGCCGTGTTTGCCATCTTCCGCCAGGGAAAGCTAATAGTGTGTCCACTCTAGTGTTTGTCAAAGTCACCCACCAGCTTCCTGTACATGCCAGCATGTGCAGAGTCTCCACTGGGGTCTATGCCTGTCTGTTAATATTGATAAGGAAACCATGTTGGCCAATGTGGATCCACTGTTGTGAACACATTCAGAAAATATTCAGGAAGTCACTACAAGCACAGAGTCCTCCTCAGTGAAGACTGATGGCGAAGCGACAATGAAGTCACCTGGAGGTGATGTTCATGTCTTTTCAAATCAGACTTAAGGGGAGTCACTCATTTAAAAACACAGTAAGTGTTTCATGGTGGTCTTTTAGGGGCACAAATACAAATTAAAGCTTCTTGTTAACGATGAAATTTGAGGTTTAAATATATTCACTTTATCACATACAGGATCAAATAAGACAGGAACCCCAGTAGTAGCTTCAGTCACACCAGAAATATTCAGGTCCAAGACAGGTTTACACCATAGATGTACTCGAGTTTATCATATGTAACATTCATAGAGGTGGAACAGCCACAGTTTCTTACACAGTTTTGCCACAAATGACTGCATTCCATCATTTCACCTGCAGAATGTTTAGGACTAATGAAATGCAATCAACTAACCGGAGTCAGAGGTAGAACAAATGTTCAATATTATCACAGAAACATTCTTTCCCCTGCTTGTACAAAGTATCTGGATTCACTTACAGCTGAGAAAAGTCACCAAATCATGTTTGATATGTTGCATTTTCACTGTTGAAAACTCAAGTTCTTATTGATTTGGGATGTTTGCTTCCAGCTGGGACACCTGTGGGAAAGAAATGAAAATGGAAACATCTGAGCGATGATTACTGAGCCACGATTTAAGACAATACTGTTTTCAGTCAAATATAATAGAGTATTAGAATACATCACGTTGACCACTAACAGTTCATTCCTGTGTTATTATTATACGATATTAATGTCCTTTTCTCTGTCAGATTTTATGAAGCTGTTTCTGTCCAGCCCACTATGCTAGATGGGAATACAGTGAAGCAAAGTTCATGCCTCATGCATTGACAGTTTACCTGATTGTCAATACACCTGAACTGCCAGGTCCAGCGTGTGTTGTAGAGGAAAGGTCGGAGGTCAAAGCGGTTGTCATCTGGACTGTAGCTCTCAGCGTGGTAGGACGGTGTCACTATGGTCATCTTGTGGCGATTCAACGAGTACATCCGGAAGAAGCGCTTCACCTTCTGGGCCACCTGAACAAAAAATGACAATAAACTGTTATTTTTAGGTAAATCTTGCTAACAGCTGCTAAAGCAACAATATTCATTATCAGAGTAAAATTTTCAATGTTAGACACCTATTTGATAAAAGATGAATTAAATAATTTAATTAAATCATCTGGAATTGTTTGAGGATTGTTTATGTTGTTTTAATTGATAGCAGCATTGTGGATTGGTCTGGAGGTACGACTTTTCCTTTGTGTGTGACAAACAGCTTTTGACCGCAGTAAAAACGTTGTTTTTGAAAGGCTAAAAACCAGCAAATATGGACAGAAGCAGAATATTTGCTTAGATAAAAACATGTCCTGAATTATGGGCACGATTACATCTATCTTGGTTCAAAGAAATCAGAAAAAAATGCAGTCACCAATGAAATCTAATCCTATATTAGGCCTATTATTTTCACCACTAACATATCTTATAAGGTATAGGGCTAAACAACTATACTAAAACAAATTGATTGTGCCAATCATGATATTGACCTTTGTGCTGATGCCGGTGGCCATAAATAGTGTTCATGCTACATAACAGCTCCACATCCAACAATTATGAACAGCTATACACCAGAATACTGACTGAAGTGACATAACAGATGATAATATACGTCATAAGACAATAGATGGTAATGGCATGTCAGTGTACTGTGGTGTAGCCTACATCATAAGATTAAAATGTAAATATAGACTCGTGCATTTGATTGTGATTTAACTAGTCAATTAAATAATTAATTAAACTGTTAATTTTAACAAAACTAACACACACGGTCAGTTTTACATAATTCTTTTGAGGATACAAACATTTGAAACTGCATTGATCTGAGTCACAAAAGACGCCAGTCCACTCTGATATTAGACTGAATAGCCCAGCCTCTTATTTCACTTTGACACATCAGCTGCAATGCAGATAAACTGTGTAGTTATAATGCGCCACAGGGTGGCGATATAGCTATACAAATTAAATGCCCTCACTTACGCTAACTTGTTTTCTTTACGTTGACTACAACTACTAACGATACTGTTGTAGATGTAAACAGCGCTAAAAATGAAATCAGGTAGCATACTGTCTGACATTATTTTCATATTATTCTCACAACGTTTTCTGCTATGCAACATGAGACAGTGCCACAGCTCACTGGCCATTAATCGTTGTCGGTTTTGGTCTCAATTGGGCCAAAAACATATCGACAAAGGATGAAGATGCTGCTGTAACAAGGCGAAGATCCCTTTTACATGCCTGTCAGTCTCGCTCAACAATGAAGCTCGCCCTCGTAGTAAATATTTAGCTGCATGCTCAAAACACCAAGAAACACTCCGCTTGTATGATCAATACATTTTTAGAATTTCAGAATTTTACATTTTAGAAGACAGGGGTAATAGTCTGGAAACAAGTATTTTTCCATACCCTCCTTTCTTTTTTCCATACATTTCCAGACCTGGAAATTACCTAAATCAAATTCCATACTTTTCCATACCGCGTACAAACCCTGAGTTGCTGTCTGCTTGATACACTCTGCCTGCCACTGTCTGAACTATTTATAGCCAAACAAAGATGATTTTTGTCAAATGAGGATGAACCACTCAGACATTTGGTGTTTGTGAAAATAAAAACTGTCTTTTAGCCTTTCAAAAACATCATCAGGGACATGGGTCATGCTCCAGATAAATAAGAGTTTGCTTCATATTAGTAATTCACCTCATCATATCAGACACGTTGCTAGCAGGTAGCTTGCTCGTTGTAAATGATGGGCGTCAGAGCTGGTTAACAGCTTGTTAGTCTGTGAAATGTTAACACTAGTTTAAACAGCATATATGTTGTTCACTCTATAATTAGAGTGACTTTAGTTTAATTCTGCCATACAAGAATCTAGACAGAACAAACCAAACCCAAAGTTGACTAGAGGCACAAAGAGGAGACCCTCTCATATCACGGAGAAAATTCCAACACTGGCTCAGCCAATGTTTATTATTATATTATCAAGTTTCAAATGTTAAATATACTATTTTCTTAATACATGTGGGCACAAAATAAAAAGAATCCACATCATTTTCTCTAATTCTTTTCATGTAAAAATAAGTTACATTTGTCATAATTCTTGGGTCAACAATTGCATATTTGCATAAAATTTGCATTTTTCTGTGGCTGTTTATTTAAAATGCACTCCAAAATATTCCTCTACTGCAGGATTAAACTCTAAAAGCTGAGGACAAGCACACAAATGTCCCACACTGATGGACTTCACTGACCTCCATGGGTGAGAGCATATCCTTCCACATGTGAATGAGTTTACAGAACATGCTGAAGGGGCCACACTTGGAGATCTTCCTCAGTCGTCCAATCACAGATAACTCAGAGTAGGACATCCCCATGTCTGCCTGAGGAGGAAGGTGTGGTGGTGGTGGTTAGCATCAGGTGGAACCCAACAGGAAATGGGGGATGGCAAATAAAGCAAATGCTGGCCTGTGATCCAAGAATAACAGTCACCCACCGGTTAAGTCATTTAGTACAAGTAATTTGTGTGATCCATGGCTGGCCTGTACTACGGGAGGCTTCACTAGAGGAGGTGGATGTCACATGTGCTCATCACTAAACCTGTCCTGATCTTTTTCCCCCAACCAGACCCAGTATGACTGCTTATTTCAGTCTTTAGGTTTCCCTATTTATCTATAGTTAGCCATGTCTTGTTATGATGCAACACCTGAAATCCCCCTCTGGGGATCAATAATGTTTACATTACTGTCCGTCTGTCTTTTGTTAATTAGATGGTGGAATATCTTTAAAAGCTCTTAACAGATTTCCTGGAACTTTTCTCAACACATGCGCAAGTTTTTCAACTAATAATAATAATAATAATAATAATAATAATACAGTTCAGTTTGTTGAACGTTAGATTTCAATAAGATTTTTAAATTTAAACTGTGAAGTATTAGTATGTGTATATGTCACTCTGTTTTCATAATAGTAATGTTTTGTCTGTTTTATCCCGTCTTCATGTTTGATGTTTTACTTCTCTTCATTTCATAATCTTGTTTTTTTATTTTGTACATGTATAAACTGGTATTTAAAATAAAATAAAATAAATAACTTTTCAGAATCCTTGGTTATCTATTGTCTTATTATAGATTCAGATTAGATATGTATTACTTGGGTTATAAAGTAGACTAAAGTTCTAAGAGAAAACACTATGAGTGACCCTGCAAGCTGATCAAATGGGCAGCTTTAATATCATGTTACACCTGATTCTGTCTGCTATGAGCTACATGTACTAAACACTGCTGTGATAGAGTCTTGGACCCTCTTCTGGTTCCTTCTATTTTTGTGTGAACTGTCGGATCTCCAAACTAAATTTAAAATAAAACAAGTTACCTTTAGCAGCAACAACTGAACCAAACTCTGCTAATGACTGGAGGTCAGTCTCTGACATCACTGTGGTGAATGTTGACCCACTCTTCTTTACAGAACTGATTTAGAGCAGCCACATTGGAGGGTCCTGAAGCAGCAAAACATCACCAGAACATCACACCGACACCTCCATGTTTGACTGTAGGTATAATATTCTTTAGGTGGAACGCTGTGATTGGTTGACACCAGATGTAAAAGGACCCCTGTCTTTAAACAGTATAACTTTAGACTCATCAGTCTGTAGAATATTCTCCTAAAGCTCTGAGGGTCATCAAGGTGCGTTGTGTCTGAATTCAGACGAGTCTTCATGTTCTTCTGGGTCAGCAGTGTCTTTCTCCTCACCTCTCAGATTTCTGAAAATGGGCTATTTACGTTAAATTTAGTTTGAAGATCCGACAATTTAGTATGAGATAAACACAAAAATATAAGAAATCAGGACGAGGTCCAATACTTTTCCCAGCACTGTAACACTGTAAACGTACAGAGGCCAGGATATTTCTTCTTCTGATGGCATATAGGAGTATTTATGCATATAGTATTTGAATTGTATTATATTATTATTATTATAGTATTTACTAGTAAATGTCTTTATAATACTCATATTGATAATTCTGATTGATCAGC
The DNA here is from genome assembly GCA_037577475.1 of Chaunax sp. Z400. NCBI lineage: Eukaryota > Metazoa > Chordata > Actinopteri > Lophiiformes > Chaunacidae > Chaunax > Chaunax sp. Z400. The sequence continues at coordinate 6,794,008 of CM075184.1, forward strand.
ATCGGAGACATGAGCATCACATGATTTTCTCAAAGAAGCAGCTCCTTAATGTACCACTGGCTAAAAAAAACAAAAGCAGTGTGTCCAATCACAGAGAAGAGCAGGGCCACTCCCCTTTTCTATGACATCATCCATCCAAATGATACAAGTATTTCCACACACAAAATGAAAAAAACAAACATGATCATCAGAATAACTATGAGATGACTGTCTCTGTAAAAAGGTCAACAGTGTTGTATTTCCATTTCTTACCTCATCTGTTTGCGACACCTGTCCGTCTTTCAGCGGCTCCAGTTCAGCTGTAGGCGGAGCCGCCAGGATGCTGCAGAGGAATGCGTGCAATCATTTGCAAACAAACTATGTTAACAGACAATGGTTTTACACAACTAAAAGTGAAGTAGTTTCTTTTTTTTTAGACCAGTTTACGTAGTTTTGTGTCTGATTGTTTTAGCCTATAACACACACACTGAACAGCAAAGACTGATATAGATCATGGAAAAAGAGTCAGCTGACATGAGGAGGCAGAAGGGCTTGGAGCTATGGGGACAGTCTAAGTGAAGTTCTGGTTAGCTTCATTTCAATTAGGAGACACTTCATAGGAGTGACCACATGCACAATAAGGAATATAAACAGGGGTGCACATAACTGTGGAAGTGGAAGATGAAGTTGGTTTCAGTCTGCACACGAAGCGTTGGCGTTAACAACAGGGTCAAACTGAGTGAGATGGCAGGGATTCCCATGTATATTCTGTGTACCGCCCACATCATTGAAAACTGCACTGAATCAGCTGATTGAATGGTCCCGTACTGCGGAGACACTTCCTCGCTTCATTGAAAAGTTACGAGAGAGACAGATGGATAGATACTTTATTGATCCCGAAGGGAATTTAGGGAATCAGCCGCTCAGAAAAAAAAGTGAGCACCAAGCAACATCTTCAGGTGATCATTTGAGAACCAGACCAAAGATTTTATGTGCACCCCTGATTACAAATGTGAAGTGATTAAACCATGTAGTCAAAGTCATACACTTTCTCTCAGAGTTTAAGCAGAAATTAGCTGCACAATATTGGTCAGAAAACCAGGTAGTTCACACAGGTTCTTCACATAGAGATGATCAGGTTGTTGGTCTGTGGAGTGTTGGTCAACTCTTCATCGGCTGTCTAAAGGTGCTGGATATTGGCTGAATTTCTGCACAAACCGTCATTAAACCCCTCAGGGAAGCTCATCTGTGTGCTCGTCGTCATCTGTCACTGTAACCTACCTAAGTGGGTCAATGTTTGCCTTCGATGGTGTTGGCCATGGATGATTCCTGCTTTAGACCGTACCAGGCAGATAGTGTGTATAGCCTTGTGTGGGTGAGTGGTTTGCTAATGTCAACGTGGTAAACGGAGTACCTCATTGTGGCGGTGGGGTTTTCTGATCCATCCCTTCCCAAATATGCAGATAAAAATGTCCTTTTACTGTGAGCAGTTCAAAGCACACCTGTGCAAAGCTCATGCCGTTTAATCCTCATCTTGATATGACCCACCTGTGAGGTGGATGGTTTATCTTCGCCAAGGAGAAGTGCTCACTGACAGATTTGAACAAATGTGTGCCGGAAGTACTTTGTGCACATAAAAATCTTAAAACTTTAACTTGTAAAAAGTGGTAACTAAACAAAAGAGTGTGTGTTTTCCAGCACATTGTGTTTGTTAACACGTGTATAGATGTCAGCTGAACGTACCGTCTCAGAGAGGTGAGCTGGAACTGGTCAACACAGTAAAGCAGAAAGCTCTTCAGGTCCGTCTTGCTGATGCCTCCAATTGGGTTGATGTCAGCGCTGGAGGTGTCGTACTTTGTGAAATAGCCTGTCAGACTGAGCAGGAAAAGTTGTTTCATGGGAGACAAGTTAGGCTGCAATTATTCTAGAAGAATAAGATATTAGCCCATTGGGAAGATGTGGCTGTAAGCATTAACGCCACCAGACAGCACTCTCTCCATACGGGCACCTCTTGTTAGCACAAAGGACGTTGGGAAATGGCAGACCCGGAAGAGGGAAGCCATCTTATACCGTGATATGCACGTTTTCGGGTATTATGTAAATCTTGGGGATTTTCTGCATTTCATGGATTTCTGACAGGAAAATATAGTTGTAAGTTGTAAAAACAATGAAAAGCCTGGTTTTGTCACACAAGCTGTTCCAGTGGTTCAGGTGCTGAGGATGTGACATTCCGTCCCGTAGGTGATGTCTTTATTTAATCATTTAATTTCGTTTGTTTAATTCAAATGTTTTTGCTTGTGCTATTTTTTTCTTACGAATTTTGGCTAAATGGATTTTTCAAGTCAAGTCTTAGATTCCAAGTCCCTGCAATCTACAGGCAGGTGCTTTGGTCTGCCTGACAGAGTCCATGTTTCTTACATACATCTATCTTCCTGTGAAACATCTACAATCACGGAATTTATTTAAGAAAGACATTAGAAATATCACACATATGTCTGTTAGGTAATAGCTCCAGTAATACCTCTCATCTACATTGGCAGAACCCAGCACCAGCAATCCACCTGGCTTACCCTGGGACCACAGACTCAGCTGGGCGAACAGGTAGGCCAGGACCATCCTGACCCGAGCCTAGAAACAGACACACACACAGTGAACACAACAGAACAAGTATGTGGAAGGTCCTGTTCACACCTGGTATCAACATCCGTTCTGAGTGATCGAATCACAAGACAGCTCTAAAAGTGTGATCACAGCCGAGATGAATCGAGGACACATCTGAGATCCGATCACTGAATGTTATTAAAATATCTATCTATACACATTATAAATACAGTAAATGCTGTATGTATTTTTTTTGAGAGAGATCTAGATATAGAGAGAAATATATAACAATGAATAGACAAAGACAGATATATATTTAAATAACCTTTAGGTTCTCTTTTTTGAATGTTGAATGTATTAGGTTAATTACCAAAATTTTATTTAATTCGTTCATGTTTAGGGGTGGTGATTATCCATCTATTTTTGACAGAATAACTAAAGAATGGGACAGGAGATGTAGGGAGGGGAGACCTGTAGGACAGAGTCTCAGGACGGATCTGAACCCACAACGCCTCCAGTTCACGGGACGCACACGTATACCGCTGAGCTATCCCAAAGAGAGCACGTGACTCGATACATTTCATTTTAGTTCCTGTTTGTGTTCTCAATGGATCAACAATATTTCGACCCTCTTCCTCTCTGGTTTTGTTTGTGGCAGCTGTGTTACCTTTTTTTTAGGTTACTATACATTTAAACTCTTCATATGTTTCTAGTAGTCAGCTCTGTTCAGTGCCATGCTCATCCTAAACTACAGCTGTTTGCTACGGTGGATCAATCTAATCTACGTTCAACCTCTCTGAAACAAGTGTGCAGTTACAGTTATCTTAACTAGCTGAACCTGGATAGAGTCAGTCTGGCTGGATGAGCTAGAATTTAGCATTATGGAACAGCTGAAGCCCCGATTGATTTGTGAGGTTCATTGAAGTCAGGTGTCGGAGTTTAATCCTTTATGAGACAGGCCCCCAGAGTCCTTACATCAGCAAAAAAAGGAATTTGGAGTAGCAAACATGCTAGCTAACAGTAAGACTCCACGGAGTCTAGCTAAATCCAAATGAGACTGAAAACACATCCTATTTGTGAAGTAAATCAAAACAAGTCAATATTTCACAGACCTACACTTGACATATCATCATATAAGCCAATTAAGAGATTCTAACTATAAGGTGCACTCAGTCTAAACCTGACATCTCAGAGGCAGCCCTCTCAGAACTCAGAGGCTATAATTTCATTCCCTGTGATCCGATCATACAGGATGCGTGTTAATGTAAGATGTAAACATGGCCACACCTGTCCCTGAAGCATCAGTGTTCAGGCTGTGCTGTCAGAATGTGTCTCTGAAGTAAAAAATGTGGAACGGCAGAGTAAAATGCAACAAGAGAGCAAACTGTCAGATGATCAAACCATTATGGTGACAGAAAGATAAAGGTGTCTAACCTGCACATTCTGCAGAGCCAGGTTTTCTCTGTGGCTTCCTCCATTGACGCGAAACTGAGGCCAACTTCCTGTAACCACTGAGAAGATACCCAGAATGCCTTTCACTGCCATGTCTATGTTGACATTCATGTGTCTGCTGCAAATTCACATATAAAAGACAAAGAATAAAAACATTTTACTCCAAAGCAAGTCAAAGGAGAATCACTCTGAACACTAGACATGTAATATATTCAGCAACACAACTTTAACTGAATAGAACAAAACATTCCTCACTCCTGAAACTGTTTCACGGTCAGTTAGGTTTAAAGGCTTCTTGTTGACTTGACTGTAGAGATGACTGATCCTGAAAAGACTATGACATCATGGTCATTATTTATTATGAGGGCCTGAGCACTAACCAGTATGAAGACCCTACTGTAATCTTATGAAGTATTAGAGTGAATGCTGACTCAGCCTGAAAATCCACTGCACTTATTACAGTATGACCTCAGCATACCTTCAGCTACAGATGCCATTCAAACTTTAAACACATCAAAAGTGTTTAGGTTTGGTGGCTGGACCCAACAGTGAGACACTGACTCAGATGGAGATTTGCTGTCCTATTTGAATAAAGGCAAAATTCCCCAAAAAATAACTACAATATATATGTATGTATGTATTTGGCATTTCATAAGATGACAGACACAATATGATGTAGCTGCACAGTGACACACAAAACAAACAAACAAGAACAAAAACAAAAAATAACAAAGAAATTGCTCCCCTTGATTTATCAATCGGTAATTGAAACAAAATGGAGTATTTGAATTATAAAAATACAGAGTACAAAATTTATACAGAAATATAAAAGGTAAAAAATATTTATTTTTTTACACTCTCAGATACTGCGGAGTTCACAAAAATGTTCAGTCATTCGTCTGATCATTGGTTAAATATAATTCCTTAACATAGTTCATGAAGGGCATCCATATTTTCTCAAATGTCTTCTGTTTAGCCTTTAATATGTAACCTATCCTTTCTACTGGTAAGGTCGTTAGCATCCTCCTCATCCACTGAGTAGTCCTTGGTCTGTGAACTGTTTTCCATCACAGTGAAATACAATGTTTGAGGTCTATGCATGTGTGCTCACTTTTATTATAATTTTGTTTCTCTGGGTACAAACCCAACAGAGAAAGCCTGGGGTCCAATAAGATTTGTTATGAGATAATCTTCTCTGTAATAATTCTTACCTCCTCCCAGAACATATGAATATTCTTCCACTGCCAGATGCAATGATACAATGTTCCTGTAAATTCTGTACATTTTGGGCACATGTCTGGTATGATTTTGTTGTGCCTATTTAGTTTCACTGGTGTGACATATGTCCATATTAACCATTTATACTGTATTAGTTTAAGGCTTGTATTAATAGATTTTATATGAACTTCAGTGCAAGCATTTTTCCAGTCATCATCTGATATATCAAACTGAAGATTTCTCTCCAGGTATTCAGTTTATACTGTGAGTTTTCAGGTGAGTAAGATGTCAACAAATGGTAAAACTCTGATGACCTCTGCTCCTCAAAAGACATCATGATATTTGAGTCTGGCAAATAAAGGTCTTGGATCATTCTGAGTCCTTTAGAGTTCCATAGTTTGAATGTTGCATCTGCTCTTCCTGGCACAAAGAGTTTATTACTCCATAACAGACTAAACTGTAATAATGAACTTGGTTCTTTTAAATACCCTTTTACATTGTACCATATCTTTATCATATGTTTTACAATAGGATTTTTAGTTTGTTTCTGTAATTCTTTAACAGTGTCTGAGTGTAAATATAGAGGAAGAGGTGAGTCTAGACCATGAGATTCCATTTCAGTCCAATGAGGAGACTCATTTGTTAAAAAGTAAAACATACCAGACCTCAGCTTCACTGACCAATAATAACACAGTAGGTTTGGACATTTTAAACCCCCTTGATCATAAGGTAATTAAAGTAAGGACAAACAAAGTCTTGCCCTCCTATTGTTCCATATGAATTCAATACATTTTTTCTTAAATTTTCTGAAGGTACCAGCAGAGGAATGTTTTGAAATTAATGGAGTAATTTTGGGAGTATATTCATTTTTAAAATATTAACCCTCCCAAATATAGATATAGATAATGACTTGCATCTATCGATCAACTCTTTGATTTCTATCATTAAGGGTTCGTAATTAGCTTTAACTACATGTTCCAGCCTGGGCAAAATAACTCCTAAATATTCAAACTGTTCTATGTTATTGAATTGAATTACCTCAGGAATCGGACTCCGTCTTTCATTTACGTTGAGTAGTAATATAGAGGATTTTGTATTGTTCACCTTATATCCAGACACATTGCCAAATGTTTTTATAAGCTGCAATAAGGACTGAATTGATTTTTTTTTTAGGTTTGACAAGAATAAAATTATATTGTCCGCATACAATACTGTTGTTACTCTGTTTAATTGCAGATGTGAGCTTATCGCTACAGTGAGTGGTTCAATAGCCAATGTAAACATCAGGGGTGAGGTGGGCAACCTTTACTGATTTCTATTGGTTTCAAGATCTTTCTATTTGTTAAGATTTCTGCAGTAGCATTATTATATATAGATAACCTGAACCAATTTAATGAAGTTATTTCCACACCCAAATCTTTCCAAAATATTGAAAAGATAAGGCCCCTCAACTCTTTTCAGCATCTTATGACAGAAGTACTGTATGTGGAGTTTCTTTCTCAAAATGAATAATGTTCAGGACCCTTCTTACGTTGTGGAAACCTTGCCTCCCCATTATAACTCCATTTCAATCTCTATTAATAATTTTAGGCGACATTTCTTGTAACTGCTTTGCTAAAAGTTTACATATTACAGGATTTCTTTTTACTTTCTTTATCAAGTTTGGTTGTATTTTAATATGTAGAGACAATAAGATATTTGGTAAATCTTAAATTAATTGTCAAACATGTCACCGTGTGCACATAGCCGCCTAGAATCTCCTTAAACAAAAGCCATTTGACTTGAACTTTCCTACCTGCCGATCTGATTGGCCAGGTCTTTAGCCCTGCTGCACGTGTCCTCTGAGGAGTTCTCGCTTGCCATGTAACAGGTGGTGAAGATGCGACCACACAGCTCCCTTGGGTGCTGAGGACGGTAGGAATGATCCCCTACCACTCTGCGAATATCCTCCAGGACCTGGCTGTCTGAGAGGTGGAGAGAGAAGGATGAACAGAAGACAGAAGACAGGAGGGAGAGTGAAGAGGAACAGGAAAACAGAGGATGGTGTGCAACCAAGATCTAAGGCTGGATTCTTAGGGAGGATGATGGAGTTTTACAAAAAGCTTAACTAAAGCACCATTCACCTCATCCTGCTGTACTGTTTCCCCTACTTCTGTACCATGCTAACAGTGTCCAACATACAGTATATCATTATGCATCACATGAAAAGATAAGAAAACAGTGTATTAGTAAGTCCCACAATACGCCTCACAAACGTATCAGTGGTTATCTGAAACAGCTGGTCACTAAAGTTTGTCACAAACATCAATCAAACAGAGGAATAAGATGTATCGGGCTTGGATGCAAACACAATTCTTGTTAGTAGACACATTCATAGTTTGGGTGTGAACGTGGGAGTAATAATGGGATGAAACAATATCAACTGATGGTTGTGCCACAAATCCCACCACTTATGCTGTAAGTTACTACAAGCAGCACAGAACGAGAGGCAGGAAGCAGCTCTGAGTGACGTCAATGACATCAGACAACTTTTAGACAGATTGTCCTGACACTTGATGGGAGGGGCAGATAACAGGGTGGATACATTGCTTTTCCACCATATCAATGCATTACGCATTAACAACCGGACAGATTTCGATTAAACACGGTAGAGGGGGTTGGGCTTCCAGGTTTATTCCCATCTTATCCTTCACAAGAACACGTTACGAGCACGTTTGTGTTCTTACAGTTGAAGCAGCATGAATCATACTTACTGCCTTCCTCTACGGCCTGGCAGAGCAGCACACACATAGAGTGGACAATACAGGCGGTGGAGGCGCTGTCGACACCTCCACTCAGAGGCAACAGAAAACCAGCCTAGGGACACCAATGACAACCATCACAACCACCAAAGGTATTTCAGTTATTTGAAGGGCTTATGGTCCAAATGAGACACACAGTAAAGTACAGCAGCAGGTTTTTCAGTGTCCTCCTCACCTGTCCACTTCTCCTCAAGTAGTCCCACAGCCAGCAGGCTGGCCCTAAACTGGACAACATCGATACATGTTCATAGAGGGTTTCTTTTCAAAAGCAATAAATGATCAATATTTTGTTGTACCTGATCTCTTCCACTGGGGTATGAAAGTGCCATGTTATTGGTTGGTGGGTAGGGAGGTAGACGTCATCACCGCTCGATACACAGAAGTCAACTCTGACCCTGTGGCAAGCTTTGGGTTCACTTTCCTACAACAGAGAAGTTAGGACATCGGTCCAATGAGGGAGATGCATGGAGTCTATCTGACATTCGTTAAAAACCCACATCTCAGTTGTATCTGAACTTTGCCCTCCTGTCTAACTGGACCAATTTAATGGACTGTGTTTAAACAGTGCCTTTATAATGTAATCCCTTCACTCACACACTTATACAGCAGTGGAAGAGGCTACTAGGCAATAAGGAGGGATAATAATTAATACAGTCGCTCAAACATCAATAGAACAGCCATCAGGACCAGTTTGGGGTTCAAGATCTGGTCCAAGGACGTTTTGACATGTGCACTGCAGGGGCTGGGGATCGAACCACAGACCTGATGTTCCCAGGTGGTCTCCCATCCAAAGGTCTGAGATCAGAAGTACTTAGGGTGGTGATTAAATTGTTAAATAAAAAATAAATGTAATTAATGTATAATAAAAAATAGAAAGATTTCCTACTTTTCTAAAAGCAAATTGAAATTGAAAATCCATTTTATGTACAATTAAATGTATGAAAATAAATGTGAGACATCAACAGGGTACAGAAAATTTGCATAAAGAAGTATTCATGAATTTGTTTGGAGTTAAGGCTCCAGGGTGGATCCACTGTGGTAATTTTACTGTCTAAACATTTTCATTGGTTGCACTGACACACCTGAAGATCAGCTGGTCTGCTTAAAAGAAGAAACAAACAGCAGCTGGCAGACGTGTGTCTTTGAACAAATATTAGCCTTTAAACATATTTTCTGCAGTGTCGTGGTATTTTATCTACACCTTGCACTGTGCAGCCTATTCTTCCCACATTAAATCATTAACATAGTTCTCTTTGCTCTGAATTCAGCCCCATTTCCACAGCGTAGCACCGGCTCTACTCTACTCTACTCTACTCTACTCTACTCTACTCTACTCTACTCTACTCTACTCTACTTTTTAGGTAAAAGTACCCGGTACTACTTTTTTAGTACCTCCTCTGTTGCATCCAAGCGAGCCGAGCAGGTACTAAAAGGTCATGTAAAACATTACAGACTACTGATTGGTCAATGCCCGGCATGGACAGAGTATCCTGCACAGCGCAAATCAATGGCCGCCACACTCAAATAGCAAAGCTCTACTTTAGTGACCGTAACTATTTTTTCATTGCAGACGTTCCTGTCTTAAACGAGTTGAGTCGAGTCGAGTCGAGCTGGTACAACAGCGTGGAAATGTGGCTACAACTGTAGTAATAGTACAGCAGTTATATTATGAACTCCCTCTAGGAGTCTGTCTGACCCTGATATCTGATGTCTGTCAGATGTTTGGGTCCTGACTCACCAAACTGCCGGACAGTGTTAGCACTTTAGTAGATATTTGGTCATAAACCAAAAGTGTTGGACAGAACAGAGATTTTGACCTAATACAACCTGGAGGTGCTGGAAGACAATGAGTAAAAGCAAAAACAAAAACAACTACACCTGGAGTATGAATACCTGAGCCAAGGCTAAACAGTCCTATTCATATCTGTTCAGCATGCCCCCCCCCCCCTGGTGACGGTAATACGGCCATGATGGCAACACTGTACGTTATAACGTTTGGAAGGTTGTGATTTCTCACCATGTACGGCTGAAAGGCTTCTCCTCGGTAGCTCCGCACATCCTCAAGGTCAAGAGTAGCTGTAATCACCTCCTGTAACGCAAACACACACACACACCATTTATAACCATATTAAAATGTACATTTGACCTCCATGGTGGAAGGTAAACGGGCTTTAAAGATAAACAGAATTTTCTAGATCACTCATGTGAACCTGTTGAGTTTTCCTTTTGTATCGAGCAGTTATAAAGTTGGAACATGATGTGTTTGAATTCACTGCTTTGCCTGACACTGTAAGATCCTACTGGACATCAGCACATTGTGACGTGAAGACTAAAACGATATACTACTAGAGACTTACCTGCAGGCAGGTACTGAGCAGGTCAGGTTCATACGTACCACGTCATCGAGGGAGAACTGTGCTCCCTGTGCCACAATGTCTCCATTGATGGCCACCATGGCACAACCGTCATAGTAGAGGCGGTCGCCATCACAGCCCTTCTGGTTGGAATACAGGTAGATACCTCCAACCTGGAACACCACCAAAACACTGAATGTGGTGCTGATTTAATGACTGTATGTATGCTCAAAGCACAAAATGTACTAGAAACACACAATGATATGGTAGTACTGTGTCCTACGTTTGTGTTACAATGCTACAGATGGGTGACAAATAAAAAATAAAATAAAAACAATAATAATGGTGACACATAAGATGTAGGTAGAGATGAATGGTTTCAAGTACAGAGGTAACTGCTGTATGTTCTTTGACTCAGTATTACATTTTTTCCCCAAATACCTATAAATAGAACACAGTACTGTCTTAAAATCATAATCACACAGTTTTCACGGTTCTGCATGAACAGATCAGCATTTGTTTGAGGATTCCTGCTTAAAGCATACTTTGATGGTAGCTGCCTTGACCAGGTTGACTCTTAAATCAGCTTTGCGGAGCTCATGGTGGCTGGCAGACGAATTAGTGAAGATTTCAACGCCATCCAGACCCATCTGAACATGAGGGCTGAGGAGAAGAGCAAACATTCACAATGTTGGGACTGTTTCAGACAGTACACAGAAAACTGCAACTCCTATACAGTCTTTATGGAATCCTTGTTAGTGCTCAACCTTCTGGGGCCCCAGAGCTCTGCACAGATCTCAGTGCCAATGCATGTGTCCTGTGTGGATAGCACACAGTCACCGAAGGGGACGGTCTCCTGATGAACATGTAGAACACAGGGAATGAATGACCTTCTCCATGTTTGCATATCCGTGTTTATGGCATATGTGTTAATGGAAGTCACAGATGATGATCTTTACCTGTCCTGTTACCTCCTGGATCATTCCGGGCAGAAAATACTCCTCCACCTGCCTGCAAGAAACAAACAAAAATGCTTTCACTACCATCCATGTCATTTCAAACAGTGATATAAAATTAGTACCAGTCTCTCACCAAATGCAGACAAAACTCTATGTTGGTGAATAAAATAACTGAGGTATGTATCTGTTGGTGGGTCGGTGGAATAGGTCTACTTATTCTTGGTGTCCACTGTTGCTACCGTGAGCTAGATAGCTAAGGGTTTCAGTTGGTAACATTCCCACGTTGTGTAGTGAAAGATGACACTGTGGTATTGTTGCACCAACTCACTAACTGTACTGCTTATCTAGTCATGTTGTGGCTGACTAACGTAACTATACTGGTCCTTAAAGCTCAAACGCTTCTGGGAACATAGCATCGTGCTGTACATCTCTATTATCTATTGGGGTGGATCCATGTTTTTTTTGTTTTTCACTTTCTTCATCATTGCAGGAAGCCAGGGTTGACTAGTCAAAACTGAATTGAAGATATCTCTAATGTCATTTTGACTAGGCAGAATGACGTTATAGATATCTTGAATTAAACTTCGTACTAATCACAATTTAATTATAACTAGCCAAACTGACGTTGTAGATATCTGTCATGTTAATTCTGGACAGTCAAACTTAGCTAATAAATGTTAGAAGGGGTCGCCATATTATGCTTTACTCATAGCAGTATACATCTTAAGGGTATGCAGACAATACAAAACAATATACAGGGACTGTGGTTTTCTTGAGACATCATTTCTAAAACATTTGAACACTTTGACTTCAGAAAATCTGCCCAACACATGAAAATGTGGTTTTATAATTCCAAGCGTCATTCGTTTATAACTTAGCACTAAATGTTGATGAACAACAAACAAACATGACCAAAGAAATGTAACAGTGGAACATATTTTGGCCACAGGTCCTCCAACTTCATACAGAGAAAGCACGGTCTTCATACAGTCATCACTCTATCAAAGGTGGAACGTTTTCATAAAGGTCTTAGCTAAAAACTGTTGTAAATGAACATGTTTACTGATGTAAAACACACCTGAATGCACCATTTTAAGTGTTTTTTTTCTAAATTGTCCAGAGGGAATCTCCCTCCAGACCGCGTGTTTTACTGGGTCTGTCTCATGTACTCATAATGGCATCCATCGTTCGGTCACTCGTGCCTTTGGCGGTTGCATAAAAATATATTCATTAATTTGCTAATTTAATTCATACCAACATGAAGTGTTTTCATAAAGATAGAGGGACAGAGGGATAAGAGTGTGTGGTACACTTCTGAGTGATGACCTACCTTAACTGGTTCCAAGCTGAGAACCAGCGCATCTCTCTGTAGTTCCCGTTGTTGGCCATTGTCATTTTAGGTCTGATCAGCAGTATCTTTCTACAAGATGGAATAAAACATGTTAAAATGAACATATACTGTAAGGCTGAGTGTATCTAAAGGTGCTTTGTATAAGCAAACTGAGCATGTCATTTATTAGACTGGACTGGTGAGCTGACCTACCTGTTGAGGAACAGGACCCGACAGTTGTAGCGCACATTGTGATGCATGATGGGCCTGAAGGGAACAGTATCCAGAACACTTGGTCAAAAGTGACACCAAAAAGGCCTTGCACACCAGAGGGTGGCATTTTTTAAGGTAACAACAATCTGTTGCACAAACCATAAGTGCGTCTCTGCCGTCTGTGACATTTACCCACGAGGCACAGCAGCTTAACTTCATTAATGATTTAAATCTACGACACAGAGAATCCTGAGCTCCATCAGACGGGTCTAAGAGCATTTAAGGAGCTCAAGTTTAATCCCATTTCTTTGTCCTTGTCAATCTATTATATGTTTTAGTAATGCTGCTTAGATGTGCCCTCCCACAAAAACTCTACAGCAGCACAGACTTAGTGGCCATGAGGAACCCAGTGTTGTGTTCAACATGGCTCTGAAACTAGGTGAACAAACTGCTCAAACTAAGAGGAATATATCCTTCTCTAGTGTATAAAATGTTTGCCATGGTTATTTGATTGTACAGTATTTTAATTTACAGTCAAGCAGCACATAAACATCAGAGTGAAAAATGAATGATGTTGGTTTGATTCCTGTTTCGGCTCAAGAGAGGCGAGTTGGTGCAAACAACAGCTGCTCTGCACCTTAACAAGGCTTCAATACAGAACAGGCGGACTGAAATGATACCCACATTCCCACGTCACAGATGATGTCCTGGGTGATGGGAGATTCCAGCAGCTTCCTCAGGACCTGAAAGCTGTGGAGCAATGTGTCTGACTCGTAGAAGTGGTCTGCACAGCCATATCCGCTGTCAAAATGTAGTGATGTAAAAACAGAGATGTCAGTCAAGTAAAACTGAACTTCCAAACTGTGGTGGTGACAGAACCTCATACACCCTCAGAACTACAATCATCCTGTTTTATTACAGCTTGTCCAGCAGGTTAAAACATAATAGTTTTGACCAACACAATGTGGGCAAAAATAATCATACTATAACATTTTAATATGAGAGTGTACTTATTACAGTATGAAGGTAATGTAAACTAATGAATTCTAACCCACCATATCTCCAGCTCTGGGCCCAGTCTGTACTTGGCTCCATGAGCCTTAGCGATCTCAATACCTGCAGAGAAACACAGACAAAAGGCAGCATCACTGTTTGATGGTAAAAATTGTTGGCCATGGAAGCTGAGATCAGTTCTTTTTGGAAACAACCCCTCCACGGGCTAGCCTGTGTTGTCCAATCCCACAGAAGAGCTAATGTAACAAATACTGCTGACATAAGTTAACACTCGTTCTGATAGAAAGGTGTCAGAACATACGGACCATGGCTGCTTTCTACATATGGGGCTGTGTAGCCTCAGACTGGTCAGAGTGTCCATGTTGACCCATGTCCACTGATGAAAGTGCCTACAATGGGCAGGTGAGCATCAGAACTGGACCACGGAGCAATGGAATGAAGTGGTTTAAGGAACACAACCAAGAACTCAAGGTGTGGACTTGACCCAGATCTTAATCCAATCAAACATCTGAGGGATGTACCGGTCAAACAAATCCGATCCATGGAGGCCCCACCTCACAACTTAAGCCCCATATCTACTGTGTAGTACCAGCTCTACTCTACTCAACTCTGCTTGCCTTTTTAGGGAAAAGTACCTGGTACTGTACTATTTTTTTAGTACCTCCTCCATTGAGGTTCCAAGCGAACCGAGCAAGTACTTAAAGGTCACATGAAACGTTATAGACAACTGATTGGTCAATACCCGGCATGTACGGAATATCCTGCACAGCACAAATCAATGCCGCCACACTCAAACAGCAAAACTACGTTAGCAGCCGCTATATTGAGGAGGTGCAGACATTCCTGTCTTAAACAGCTGATGAGAGGATCAGGAGAGGTGGACGAGAGGTGTGTGTCGTGTTGAAGACTACGCCACGGCAGTTTCATGCGGCATCCATCCACCCTGAGGAGGAACTATACTGTAGTGGAAAACGAACAGCAGAAAAGTACCTGATACCAAGCAGAGTTGAGTCTAGTCAAGCGGAGCCGGTACCATGCTGTGAAATGTGGCTTTACATGACGTAAAGGATCTGCTGTTAATGTCTTGGTGTCAGATACCACAGCACACCTTCAGAGGGCTTGTGACGTCCATGCTTTGATGGGTCAGAGCAGTTTTGGTGACAAAAGAGGTTAAGGAGGCAGTATATAATTAGTCCATTTTGTGCAGAAGAGGAATCCAATTATGCACCAAACATCCCATTTTAAGGGAACATGCACTGTTCTGAAACAGGAAGCCTGGGTTAACATAGAAACGGTTGACATAGTCCTTAATTCTGACTGGGGTTTCAGGATTTGTAGAAAACTGATATGTACAACTGACTTCATTGTGTAGCAATCAGGGTGCTGGTTATTAGCACAGAGTGATCTACTCAGATCCCTGGATTGTATATGGCACAAACTAATAGAGGGTGGTGCTTATTTCAGACAGAAAGAAGGCTAGTGTTTAGACAGTTCTGTTACTGGATGTTTATGGCTGTTAAATGAATTGATCAATACTTTAACGATCAGTTTAACATGTTGTCAGGAGTGAAACTTTGTCTGTTTTCTCAGCATCAAGTAAAGTTTTGCAGAAATGATGCATACTTTTTTATTATACATGGCGAAACTATCAATATAGTATCCATGATGGGAGGTTATCCATAATAAGGGAGGTTCTGTGCTCTTAAGATATGCAGTATTTCACAGTGTATGTTAAAATTACCTTTTTAATGCTAATATTACTTCAAGGGGTTTCTGTGCTTTTAACACAGGCTGCAGGTGGATTCAGAGTTCATTTGGTTGATTGAATATTATCAATCACATAATAATAATATTATTTATGTGTGGTGAATACCAGCAGATCATTTTTTCACCTGTCTTCTAATACCTGTAATACCAGCAGCGTAAAGCGGACTTTGGCAGTAAATCAGGACAAGAATAAAAACATAATCCAAAGTGCTCTATAGTTGCTCTGCCTTCATTTTTATTTTAGTGTTCATTAGCCTGTTGCTGCCATCTGTGTTGCAGCTTGGAACATGAAATAACAAGATAAAGCTAGTCCCTCCTCTTTGGTTTACAGGTACAGCTGCCAAAAAAAAAAAAAACAGAGATAAGGACTGGTGAAAAGTTGTTGATTAATTGAATAGCAGCAACTAAACTAAATGTAATGAGCTTTATGGTGTGCCTGAGATAGTTCAACAGTGTATATATGAGGTCCATGTACCACAGATCCTCAGCAGGGCTGTTGGTTTGAATTCATCCTGTGGCCATTTACTACACTTCTCCCCTCTCCCAGTGTCCGGTCTCATTCTTTATTCTGTCAAAAATACAAGGCTAATAACCAACAACCCTAAAAATGAATGACTGACTGTAATATTTTTGATACAACCTCATTTACCTAATCTTGGGCAAAGGAGATTGTAGTAGAAGATATTTTACTAAACTACGGGTTTTCTTTTTGAGTGTTAAACTTGTACTTTGCCCATGATTAAATTAGCTTGACTGTTGCCTGACCTCTGGCCTGTTGCCTGACCTCTGGCCTGTTGCCTGATCTCTGGCCTGTTGCCTGACCTCTGGCCTGTTGCCTGACCTCTGGCCTGTTGCCTGACCTCTGGCCTGCCCCGGACCAGGTTAATTTTCCAGCATAAATCTCCATAGGCTATGTTGAACTTGCTTTATGCAACCGAATCAAGTTAAATAAGTCAGACTAACCAGAATAAGTTTAAATTTAGTTGATAAGCTTGCTTAATGGAACAGGCCTAGATGAATATGTCCAACTCCATATTCATCAGTATTGTAACTTCACAATTTATCTTCTATGTCTTTCTGATAACCTCTGTACTGTAAGTACAATGGTACACGTTCCCTTACAAATGTGACAGAAAACATATTAGGAGCTACAACAGGAATTTTCTTGACTTAACAGCTGTCCAAAAAATAAAAAACAACCATGTTACTGTCCAACCTACTTACTCTTTAGTATTCTCTCCATGTTAGCCTCGAAGTCCAGAGCCCACTGATTCAACGAGCAAGTAGCGAGAGTTACTATACGTCCCATTTTCACGGTAGTTTAAAAGATAAAATAGATAAAATAGTGACAGTACGTCAATGCAAATAACTTGGTTAACTTTGTACAGGTATATAAATCTATGCTATGGCTATATTTATCTGGCTATCATCCCGTAGTAGTTGAATTGGCTGGTCTGACTGAAGGAGGGAAGTAGTACAGTAAGTTCCTGTCCGCCCACTTCTTCTTCTTCGGTTTCTGTACTATGGGAGTTTAGACGCTCCTGAGCCCATTACTGCCACTCCCGGAAACCAATAAGGGGACGGTCAGCGCCATAGAGGTAAAAAAAACAAACGCTAGAGTGGACACGCTATTAGCTTTCACTGGCGGAAGATGGCAAACTCGGCCGCCATCTTACGTAGGAAAACATGTGCTTGCCTTTACATAAAGAAACATTGACAAAGCCTGTATTCGACCCTAATTTTGGTATTTATTTGAAGAATAACTCGATCGACAATTGAAAATCTGTATCAAATTGTAAAAATCGTTTATGTCTGCATATTTACATGAGAATGTTTACTAATAAATAGGTGATATGACACTAATATTGTGTTATGAATTGGCAGAAACTATATATATATATATATATATATATATATACGTATATATATATATATATATACGTATATATATATACGTAATAATAAGAATAACTCGATCGACAATTGAAAATCTGTATCAAATTGTAAAAATCGTTTATGTCTGCATATTTACATGAGAATGTTTACTAATAAATAGGTGATATGACACTAATATTGTGTTATGAATTGGCAGAAACTATATATATATATATATATATATATATATATATATATATATATATATATATATATATATATATATATATATATATAGGCACATCAGTGTCCTAAATTTAGACAAAAACAACTTCTTTAAGTTTATTGAGCAGTTTGATGACCAGGGACTGACCTGTCTGGTGTTGCTGGACAAGAGTCTCTATGACAGGATTAGAGAAATGAAATGGTCACCTATGTACTCCATCAGGCCGATTGTAAAGCAGGTTTGCATTATTGTAATTTGGTAACAATCTGTTGGTCTACATGTCTGCTACTCATCAATGAACTGAACCCTAATCTTAAACATTAACAAGTGGACATCTGAAATCCAAACTTGTCCTTTCTTGTTTGTCCCTGCAGCTGTTTGTGGCTTTGGACACCCTGAAGGATCTTGGTATCCGGCATACCAACATCAAACCTCAGAACATCATGTTCGTCAATATGCAGGACCAGCCCCACAGGGTAAAGTTGATAGACTTTGGACATGCCCTTCCAGCTGCCGCTGTCCATCATGGTATGAATGTTCAGCCAATTGCATACAGGTATCTTCATTTATTTATGTCATTCTTTTAAAGATCCACGTTGTTTTCTTGGTTCAACAGATTTCTCATCTTTGACTCTTGTTTTCTCTCCTCAGGGCTCCAGAGATTGTTCTTGGCCTGCCCTTCACCGCGGCCATCAATATATGGGGAGCCAGCTGTGTCCTGGCCTTCCTGTACCTCGCTAACCACCTCCTCCGGTTTCTCTCCGAGTATCAGCTGGTAGGTCAGCTACCTCACACACATGTACACAACCAAGTGGAGACTTTATGCAGAATGTATGCTGATGTGACTCTGTATTTTGTGTGTGCAGATGAAAGGACTAGTTCAACTCCTGGGTCGGCCGGGGGACCACCTGCTCAATGCTGGGATGTACATCCAGCGTTATTTCATTAAGGGGCCAACATGGAGGCTAATGGTTAGTACCTTTTTCTCCTTTCTTTGAATTGATTAAATCATTTTTTAAATGGCTCTCATACATATTTTGACTCTTTAGACTCAAGAGGAATACACAACAGCAAACAACCTGATGCCAGAGGAGCAACCTGCCCAACTCTCTGGAGGACCTGGTTGATGTAAGCACTCTCTGTTTAATTTAGTACTTAATTATTTCTTGTTCACTACCTGTCCCTGAGAGTTAGGGACTAGATCAACTGACCTGAATCTGTTTCCAAAACCAGATTTATGATAAAGATGAGGAAGCTGAATACGAGGACAGGAGGGTTTTTATAGACCTCCTGAAACAGCTGCTCCATGTTAACGGGGATCAGAGAATCTCTCCACATCAAGCTCTGCAACATCCCTTTATCACCATGGAGCACCTCCCAAAGTAAGTGACAGTGTGTCTGGTAGTAGATTTCTTTTAAATGATAGATATTTCTTAAGTCAAATCATCTACATTTTAATATAAAATATGTAAATAAATACAATGTATGATATAAATAAACACAACACAACGACTGACTGCAGTGAAGACTATATTTATTGCATACTACACACTCTACTGATTATTCCAACCCTCTAAATATCTGATTGGTAAAACAGCTAGAAGGGAAATACTAGACAAGTCTCTGTTTCTGCTGCTCTTGATATGCATTGGATTCAAAATGTGTTTGTTCTGTAATCAGATGAAGTAAAATCACAAATTTTGCAGATATTATTACCTCAGTTTATTTTGAAATTCCAGCCACCATGTTAGTTGACTTTGGGATTCTCATCCTTAAAGAAAAATCTGTTCAATCTGGATATTTCTTGCTGCAGCTGATTGATTGACTTTGACTAAATATGTTAAATTTCAGACAATCAAAGACAACAGAAGGTTTTATGTCGATGTTTTATGTTTATGGTTGGTTGACGTGAACGCAAGTCATTAGTGGAATTTTTGTTTTTTCTAAAATGCATGTCAAATTACATATAGGTGTATTACTTAGTATGTGAATAACTCAGAACTGAGTGAGACCCCATCAATTTCCTTATTGATTTAACATTATATACACTTTTTCATGTGGTAGTCCTAATAATTGTCTTCTGGTGTGACGTTATTTGTAATGATAATATTTAACTCAAGGATTGTCAGATGAAGATAACTCTGTTTAACCATTACTGAGTTGTACTGATTATATTTCCATGACAACCAAATTAGATCAACAATCATGTCATTCTCCTACTAAATGATGGACACATGGGGACTTTTCATATAAGTTTGGGTTATATTCTTAGTAATTAGTATTAAAACCTGATGGAACTAAAACTATCTTCACGTGTGTACAGTGATGATATTACTCTTCTGCTATTCAACACTTCTCTCAGGAATTTGTGCATCAAAACATCTTTTTTCCGTACTTTTCTGTTCGTCACAATAATGTAGTCGGCCTACAACTCAAGTAGTACAACAACGTCCACTTCCAGCTTACAGCCTGTGGTGTTTGGGATTCACATCATGTTTCTCCATCCTTTCAGACCTCATTGAATAGCAGCCAGTCATATTTAGCAGTCTGTCTTTTGTCTGCCTGCCTCGGTGAGACACATTCCTTTTTTTCACGGTTCATCATTCATCCTTTTGCCCCTAATTCTATTTACACCATAAAAGGTAGAAATGAAAAACAATCACATTAGTACCTAAGAGGTTTGTTCTGTCCTCTCCCAGGCGTTTGAGTATCAGAACTATTTTCGTATTGTGGCGACGGTGCCGGAGGAAATTATGCTGAAGGCTTGTGGTCGGATCAGGGAGTTCTGCCAGCGCCACTATTGGCCCTGCAGCCGCGACAGCAATGACCTAGACCAGTGATGAAGCAGAGCCGGACCAGTCTGGCAGCGTGGAGACCAAAGCCTAGAGAACGGAACATCTGACCTCCACTACATAGGCCTATAAAGAGTTGGAATCAGCTTTGAAATTATTACCTGATGGTCCATTA
The DNA here is from genome assembly GCA_037577475.1 of Chaunax sp. Z400. Lineage (NCBI taxonomy): Eukaryota > Metazoa > Chordata > Actinopteri > Lophiiformes > Chaunacidae > Chaunax > Chaunax sp. Z400. The sequence goes on from CM075184.1 coordinate 6,814,764, forward strand.
ATGGTCTAATATTTGATGTACACAGTATGAAATTTGCAGACCAAATATTTATATTTTATACAAAAAAAACTTGCATTAACCTTTACTTATTTTTATGTACTTATATAATTTGAGTAACACTTGGTATAATGCAACTTTTTTGATGTCAACTATTAGCATAACGTACACACCAGCTGGCTTTTTGCTGTCACAATCAGAGAAAGTGAACATATATTTGAAAATGCATTTTTACTATGGTTATGAATTGACAATTTATTCCACATACTTTGCTTGTGTGACATGACTCTCAGTGCAGTGTCAGACTGTGCTAGCATGCTCTTAATTAAAACATTCTCTGTGTACAGTACTGTGCCATGTTGAATTACATAAATTTACAGACAATTTATTATTATAATCTATTTGGTAGTTGGTAGTATTAATAGTTCTATATTAAAAATGTGTTGACATGACTGGTGTTGAGGGGCATAAGTGTTTTATGAGAGCAATAGTTAGTATTCTTCATAATTGTGAGTGAAATCTCTTGACCGGATGGAGCCTGGGCCCCATGTATCAAGGCTGAGTCTTTGGCAGCAGACTAGGACCCTTTGCTGTGAGTCCTGCAGTCTCTCGTTTCCACGTTTTTTGCTTGAGAGAGATTCTAAGTATTGCGTACTCTTGGATTAGACTCTGAGAACAGAGCATTGTGCATACAAAGCATGCGGAGCCTTAAAAGGACTAGAGTGGAAAAACAGCAGATTATGATAAGTAGGAAACTGACCAGAATCAGAAAAGACACACATAGACATTTACAGGACAATGTTACACAGGCTGAATGTCCTTTATTGAACTTTAAAATGCCATGTTATCAACTTCAGAAGCTCTAGCCCCAAGTCATTAATTACACATTTGCTTTAGTCAATCTGATTATATCTGACGATATAATTAGTCCTCAACATCGGGATGCAAGCAGCAGCAAAGGTAATTCTTGACTTTAGAGATCCTCTTCAGCAATTTCCTGAAGCCACCAGACGAGGCTGAGACATGAGGAGTGAAGTCTGTTGGTTTAGCTCCTTCAGAAGACCTGGTAGTTAAATCTTCATTATTGAAGCATTGACGTAGTCCTCCACCAGATACGCAGGCTTCTGGATTGTCTTTATCTGAGACGGGAGGTATTTCTCCATTAGAAGGACAGACATCTGGATCGTTTTCATCTGGGACGATAGGTATTTTTCCGTTAGACTTTTTGACTCGACGAAAGAATCTCTGAATCCTCTGCAGCAATTTTCTGAGGCCACCAGATGAGGCTGAGACACTAGGTTTGATGTCTGTTGGGTTAACTCCTTCAGATGATCTGGCAGTTAAATCTTCATCATTGAAGGATTGACGTAGTCCTCCACCGGATAAGCAGGCTTCTGAATTGTCTTTATCTGGGACGGTAGGTATTTTTCCGTCAGACGTCTTGACTGGACTCTGAATCCTCTGCAGCAATTTTCTGAGGCCACCAGATGAGGCTGAGACACTAGGTTTGATGTCTGTTGGGTTAACTCCTTCAGATGATCTGGCAGTTAAATCTTCATCATTGAAGGATTGACGTAGTCCTCCACCGGATAAGCAGGCTTCTGAATTGTCTTTATCTGGGACGGTAGGTATTTTTCCGTCAGACGTCTTGACTGGACTCTGAATCCTCTGCAGCAATTTTCTGCAGAAGTCACCAGACGAGGCTGCGACATCAGGAGTGAAGTCTGTTGGTTTAGCTGCTTCAGAAGTGGTGACAGCAACTCCATCAGGTGATCCTTCACAGAAGAGAGAGAATTTAAGTTAATCAAAATACTTGGTGGCTGGAGGATCGTCAATGGCAGCAGAGGTTATGGCTCTGACATAAAACCTACCAGAGGACTTTTGGTCCAGTGGGCAACCTGAGGAGCTCTTCACTGTGTCTGTTGAAAGTACTGGGCACTCATTCATGATAGCTTGGGAGGCGTCCAGACTGGAATAAGTATAACAATCAGTTAGTCAATCAATCAATCAATCAATCGATAAAACCATTAATCCATTCAACAATATGTGGTGTCCACTAGCAGACACACAGTCACTTACTAATCACTAGTCTCAAAGCGATTGATCAGGTGGTCCATTGTGATGAATGGATGCTGCAGAGCTTGACAGGGAGAGATTCTCTGATTCACGTCGTAATGCATCATCTGTTTCAGTAGGTCTGCAAAAGCTTTCCTATCCTCAAGTTCTTCATCGGCCATCAGGTCCTCAGGTTCAGCATCCCTGTCTGTTGAATTCACCTGCAAACAGATTCAGATAAATTAATCCAGTCCCTTCCTTTCAGAGACAGGTAATTATTATTATTAAGTGCTGTTTCAAACGGATACAACAGAAAGTGCTTACATGAACCACGTTTTCCAGACAGCTGGGCTGGTCAGTGGAGTTATTCTCTGACATTTGGGAAACAGTCTCTGCACTTTCACTTTCACGTTCACTCTCCTTATATTCACTTTCCTCACATAGGCCTAGTTCTATTTCAAACTTAAAGTTCTCAGCATAGACGCTTTTCTCCAGGTAGACAGCGGCTAGGACGCAGCCGACATCCGACATATCAGTGCATATATAGACGGGCTTAGGGAAGCCCAAAGGGTGTGTGTGATCCTCCTTATCTTTAGAGGCCGAGCCAAAGTCTATTAATTTTATCCTGTGGGGCTGGTCCTGCTTGTTGACAAACATGACATTTCCCTCATGGATGTCATTATGTTGGATATTAAGAGTTCATCCAAAACCAGGAACAGCTGCAGGAACAAACAAGATGGGACAAGTTTGGGATTCAGTTTTCCATTTGCTGATGTTTAGGATGAGGGTTAGAGTTTGAGTCTTCATTGATGAGCAGCAGATACAGTACATAGAGCAATACATTGGTTCCATATTAAAATTATACAAACCTGCTTTGCAATAGGCCTAATAGAACGCAGAGTCATTTTCCCATGATTGCATAGATCATCTATGAGGGTCCTGTCCAGCATCTCAAATACGAGACAGGTCCGTCCACGGTACTCACACTGGTCTAAGAACTTGATTATGTAATTGCTGGCTGGATTCCTGGCATTAATCTCTTTCATGATGGCCAACTGGGCAGGAAAGAGAGAGATGACAGTACATAGTACAAACTGTGGTTAAGTATACAAAATCAAATAAAAGGAATGTACTGTGTGTCATAAGAATCAGATGGAGTCAAAAAATCTACCTCTGAATTTGTGGGCTTCTCATCTTCATGCATGGGGATCTTCACTGCCACTTCCTCTTTTGTTGTGTTGTTTTGGCACCTGAGCACATAATTATAGACGCCTTGACCGATCTTCAACAGGACAGTGTAGTTAGAAGAACTGCCGCGCAATATAATTCTACCTTCCTGGTCCCAATGTGTTGTTACAACTGTGAGGAAAGACGGTGAACATGGAGATGAAAAACGTGAAGTGTGTATTCAGTCTGTCAGGCTCATTGAATCAACACAAGATGAACTAAAACACAGCTGAAACATGAATAATGTCTTTGTGTTTCAGTGTTAACGTGTCATTTTAAGACCACAGGAACAAGACTGTATCAAATACTGATGATTTTCTGACCTTTTCCATTCACTTAGATAAGTGGATTTAAAAAGAGATTTAAAATGGTTGCAATAAAATGACCAACACTGTTTTTGAGTAACTTCTATATTTTAAACAATATTTCCAATATTTTCCTAAATGTCATTATTGGCAGCAGAGGGTATGGCTCTGACATACGTAGCGAGAACAGACCTACAGCTTGTTTAATTAAAACAAGCAACCATAGGAGCTCCCATTTTTCCAGGGTGAGATAAATGATCTCACTGCAATAAATATATCAAGAGACCTGCCTATGAACCCAACGTCTGCACACAAACTCTCCACAACTAAGGTCAAAAGTATTAATCGCTCAGATTATATATTTTTGTGTGTCACCATTGTAAGATATGGTTAAACTCTTGTTTATATAAGTAAGTAAATGTTTCTCGATATAAAATCTTGCAATACCCTTACATCATTGTTATGTTGCCTTTGGGCCATGATGGAAGATGTTAAGAGATGTTGTGTGTTCATAAAATACACGTCAAATGAACTCATTCCAACTAAGTAAAGTCCTTATCTCTTAAGAAAATGAAAGGACGAAAGGCGAATAGGCTGTCTCCACCTCTACGTTCCAACACCCCCAGAGGTTATAAATTGGGTTGAATTCCTTTGTCTTGTTTTTTTGTGCTTTCTCTCTATCCAGCCACGACTCTGCAGCTCTTCCACCCTCCACCCTCCCCCCTCACTCAGGCCCTCTCCTATCCCAGGCCTCGTGTTATTCTCTCTTTCTCTTTCATTTTTTGTTTATTCTATTTTGATCGAAGCTCTTGCACCTAATTTAGCTCATCTGTAAAACGCCATTTTTTAACAAGTCAACTGAGAAACTAAGGTCAATGTGGATGAGAACTTTTGATTTTTAGACATTGGACTGATTACTGATATTAACTGAATAATCAATTGATTATTAAAATTAATATTCCCAATATAAAGTTGGGTGGTGTCCTGATTAAATGAGGTAAATACTGTATATTTCACTATACATAAAACATACCAGGGAACTCTTGGGAAGGTGTCCAATTTGCTGATTGGTCCTTTAAGTATTCTGACAACGCTGGGCAGTCCTCCAGGACTTGGTTGGACTTGAAATGACTGGAATAAGTATGACAATCAGTTAGTGAATCAATCAATCAATCAATAAAGCAGTTTAGTCCATCCAACAATATGTGATGTCCACGAGCAGACACACAGTCACTTACTATGAACCGTCAGGCTCAAAGTGACTGATCAGGTGGTCCATTGTGATGAATGGATGCTTCAGAGCTTGATGGGCAGAGATTCTCTGATTCGCGTCGACATGCAGCAGCTGTTTCAGTAGGTCCACAAAAGCCATCTTGTCCTCATATTCTCTATCAGAATTAATTTTCCTAATCTGGATTTGGAAACAGATTCAGTTCCGTTAGCTCAGTCCCTTCCTACTGTTCCAATCTTAACTGATACAACAGGAAGTGCTTACATGAACCATGTCGTCCAGACAGCTGAGCCGCTCAGAGGAGTCATTCTGCTTTCCTGGATTCTAAAGAGACAAAATATGTATGAGAGCCATTTTAAAAGAGTTTAAATAAAACAATCAATTCAAACAAAGGAGAACATGGTTACTCAACCCTTAGCCTCCATGTAGGACCATCAGCAGCTTCATCTTCCATGAAAAAACGCTCAGTATATTTGCCAGAACGGAGCAGGTGGTCCTCCGGCTGGCCCAGAAACTCAACAATACGCTCTACCTGCAGATAAAAGAGTCACATCATTTGACATTCGGCAGAAAGTCCCCAGTTGGCTGTGTGCATTAATCTGAAGTAGTTGACCTACCATGTGATGCTCAGAGGAAGCATAGAAGAGTCCGTAACCCAGGTAGAGGAAGGCCAGGGTGCAGCCGACTCCCCACACATCGATGGCCTCAGTGAAGGGCAGGCCAAGAAAAATCTCTGGAGCCCTGAGGAGGGAAGACAAGAGCCAAAGATGAGAAATGGGTGGCAAGCTATGAAGATCAAGACAACAAAGTGGATGTTTAAAATGATATAAGCTGTCTTAGACTAATGGACGAGTGTGGCAGAATAAGAATACCTGTACTCAAATGTCTGAATTGTCATTCCAGGCTGGGCATCTGAAGCTTTAATGGCCATGCCAAAGTCTATTAATTTTACGTAGTCTGGCTGCTTCTTATTATTGACATACATGACATTTCCTGGATGGATGTCAGCATGCAGGATGTTAAGAGCCTTGAGTTCATCCAAAGCCAGAAACAGCTGCAGGAACAAACAAGATGGGAAAAGTTTGGGATTCAGTTTTAGGGTACAGGTTAGGGTTTTCATTGATGAGCAGCAGATACAGTACATAGAACAATACATTGGTTAAAAGTAGAAGGGCTCACAATAGAATGCAAACCTCCGCCAAGGCAGCTTAGTGCCATTTATATGAAAATTGGTCTTGCATATAACGGTAAACTGTAGTTGCGGTTTGGCAGTTCAGTTACACAACAACAGCATTTTGGCGGACTGAAAATACAAACTTTTGAAAACAGGTTCGAGAGTATAATCTTTTGAAAATGCTGTCACTGTGTAAACTGGAAAAATACAATTCCTATGAAAACTGTGATGAAATGGCAACACTGTGCATGGATATTACATTTCCAGCCTAATAGCCATGCTGACATTCTGGGGTGTTGATTTGAAAGGTTACACAGCCAACTACTGGTCCGGCTTGCATACAACACATTTTCAGCCATTTTTGCAGATTCGTGTACATGAGGACTGTTTTCACACCACTGTCATATAAACACGGAACTTTTTTGAAATGCAAAGGAAAAGCTTTTCTGTTTTTTAACAAAACTGATGCAATGTGAACAGGGCCTCAGTTTCTCCATAGTCACATGTCACAAAGACATCATAGATGGAAGTGATTTTTAAAAAAGCCCATCTTGCAATAAAAGTAAAAAAAAAAAAATCATGGATCTGCCCTTTTATCCAGATCTACTCCAAATCTTAATGTGTTCTTCCTGCCACACGCCCCCAACCTTCCCACCAAGTTTCATCAAAATCTGTCAGGTAGTTTTTGTGTAATCCTGCTAACAGACAGACAGACAGACAGACAGACAATGTCAGTGAAAACATCAGCTCCTTGTTGGAGGTAATTACACAAACCTGTATTGCAACAGCTCTAATGGTATGCAAATACAATCCCCTCCCTGGGGTGTGCACCAGGAAGTCCAGCCCCAGCCTCTCAAATACGAGACAGGTCAGTCCATCGTGCTCACACTGCTTAAGGAATTTGACATTGAATTTGCTGAATGGATTCCCGAGAGAAATCTCCTCTAACATGGACACCTGGTGAGAAAGAGACACAGACACATGTGGTTAAAATCAAATAAAGGAATGTAGTGTCTGTCAAAAGAATCAGATGGAGTCCAAAAATCTACCTCTCTCTCTATGTCCTCCTTTTTACAAGTGTCCTTGAAGATCTTCACCGCCACTTCCTTTTTTGTAGTCTTATCACAACACTTGAACACATCACAAAAGCGGCCTTCACCAACTTTCTCCAGAAAGAAGTCTGGAGAGTTGAAGCTGGACAGAAGGACAATGTCAGAAGCAATGAACATGCAAATCAAAACCACTTCATCCACTTTCACTGAGAGAATTAGTGTTGTCATCTATCAATCTGAATAACTGTCAATTTTAACATAATGGGGGAAAATAAAATAATAGTTGAAAAAGAGGAAACGTATTTCTTGTAAAGTGTAGCATGACATGAACTGGTCACATTAGAAACCATAGTATATCAGTATTGCTCATCTCTCATTTTGACATAGTTTTACTTTACTAGTCTGTTTACTACAACAGCATAAGAGAATTCCTAAAACTCAGTTACAAGCACCCCTATGGAAAAATAACTGTGTGCAGGGCTAACATGTAGATGATGAATAAGAGTTTGACTAAATGATCGAATGCCTTTTTAAAAATACTGATACATCATTGCTAAAATCTGTAATGAAGGACACACACTTAGACAATTATTTGAGTAGCAGAAAATGAGCCTTTTACCTGATCGGGTGTTTCTTCTGTGCTTCAGCCACTTTCAGGTAGATCATCAATTTGATCACCAAACTGTTTATTTCTTTGTCCAGTTTGCTGAGCTTATCTGTTGGTGAATAATGGAGAATGGAAAAGTTGATTTTCAAATTACTAATTTGAACACAAATATGACAGGGAATTGTTTTCCCGGGGACACCTCAACCTCGGGTTAGCTGTGCTCCGGCCAGGTTAATAAATCAGGACTATTTAGCTTTCAACCGAGATTCTGTTTCCTTGTCATTCTTCCTCCGTTGTCCGTCTAGCTTACACGCAACGCTACGATATTTAGTTGACTAAAACAGTGAGATTGTTGTTGTGTCTGACACCTGAGTATGAAACCAGTTGTACAGTTTATGGTTCCAAAGCTATCTCACAGACTTCAGGGTCGTTTACCTTCACTGCTGGGTCTGTCTTGGTCTGTGAGGTCAGGTTTCTGCTCCTTTGTCATCTCTGTAGGTTTGTTCACTGATCGTCTGGTTGTGTGGCTTTGATCTCCTGGTTCATACCGTTCAAATCGTGCTAATACATGTTTAGGATTGGTTAACTCGTTATATCAGAAATAGATGAAAGCCTTTTTTCCATCATGACGTTACCTGGGTGATGACCAGGGACGTACACAGACATTTTGGGGGGCAGGGGCTCAAGTGAGAAAAAGGGCAATTCTCATAATTATTTATAAAAAAGTTTTAAAACAAAAAGTTCAATATAGAAGCACATCTCAGACTTAATAACCAAATTATTTTAATACCCTCACACTCACGCAATTGTTTAAAACTCAACAGATTTCTACAAAACAATCAGTTCACACAGAGACAATGGTTTTCTTTAGTTTTCACTAGCTTTATAACAAGAGCAGGCAACAACAACAACAAAATAACACTTTAAAATCAACAAAAATCATCCCACAAAACTGAAAACACACACACATAATAACAGTTGGTGACAAGGACTTAGTTTCAGTGCACCTAAATTCCCTCCTGTCACATTTGAGGGAGGGCTGTCTGTATCATGTATTGATAAAGATCTACCAGCATACAACACACTAGTAGAATTAACAATTATTAGATGAGGAGCCTACAATCAAAATAATGCAGTTACTACCGGCTAATTAGTTTGAAAAGAAACTAAATGGGCCTTCCAGATGAGCCATCAATACATTCCAAGAGTAAATCTTTTAACTTCTGTCGAGTGTGGTTTATATTCCACACACAAACATCTTATTCTCTTGCTCTTCATGAACACATCTAACAGTGTTTCTCACACATGGCTGACATCCTCCAGGCCGTTGCGGAAGCCGTCGTCAGGTAGGACAAAGCGGATGTGTCGGGTTTCTCCCAGCTGCGGCAGATCTGCCTGAGCCGCCTGGCCACTCAGGGCACAAAGAGAGCCAGACGGCACAGCAGGATCTTCATGGGAATGATCAGGATCAGTACGAAAGTGGGAGGCAGGTAGAAGCGGTACTGGGCTAGTCAAAGGCACGGTTCCAGCGGAAGAAGAGGATGTGGACGGTGGCCAGGGACAAGGCGCAGTAACCTAGTGTGGACTGGAGGTGAAAGAAGGGTGTCACTGATTGAATTTGGAAGTGAAGTCAAAGATGAAAACTTGTACCATTCCAATCATTCCGTTCTTAAAATATACAATACGACCCACATTGTTTCCCTTGAAGTGACTCTTCTTAAGTTCATAGCAGTGAACTACATTAGCTCATAATGTTACAGGCTAATGCAGAGCCGGAGGAAACACACTGACCTACCACTCATCACCTAAATGTGTGTATGAGTGTCATATACTGTACTGACAGGGTCCACTAATTACTTAACCTTCCCAAGGTTGACTCAGAGAGGGGGGGGCAAGGGTTAAAAATGGCAGTGCAGTCATACAGCTCTGTGCAATATCAGGTGAAAGATGATATACTATCAAAAAATACAAAATAGAAGAAAATATAGGACCAAAAGTAAGACAAAGTGAAAAAGAGTTACATAAGATCCTACAGTGTAGGATCAAAGTGCACCTGTGCTCTACACAAATGGTAAACACAAACTATAAAAGGGGCAAAAAGAAAAAAGAACATTCATTCAAGCAAGTTATGGACATTTTGTGTAAAAAATGTGTTAAAAAAATGTGTAAAAAAAAAGTAGGATATTGCAGAATATTGGTCAGAGGAATCCTAAAATCTAGGTCACAGGCTTCATTCAGCTCATCAGGGGTTACTGGGTGCACCTGTGATTCTCCCTCAGCTGGTGGCAATGGTTTTATAAGGAGGTTGGTTTTTACCTGCTCAGTTGGTTGAGTGTCTTCAGAGAGTCAACATCATCAGTTGGCTTTCTGTGTTTCTGTTTGAGTGTGTGTTGGAGGGGGTTTTCTTTTCTTTAGTTAAAACTATGTGTGACTGCATGTTTGGTGGGTTTTTTTGTGGTCGCCGAGAGTTGAAAAATCATCAACTATGGGTGAAACACTGCGCTCGTCACTGTCACTTTTTACCCAGCCATCCAATCACAGCGGAGGAGGGGCGGGACCCACATAGACCTGCAGGTCCGTCCTCTCTCCCTACTTCCTCCCCTTCATCCAGAGCCAGGGCCAGAGCAAGTACTCTTCCGTGTGCTGCCATTTTTACACTCAGTATTTGTTAATTGAACAAACTATCAACAAAATTAGGTACTCACAAGATAAATTACTTCCGCAGATATTCCGTATCATAGCAACCAAAGCGCCTCAGCTGAAAAACCAAAGTGCTCTCAAGTGCTCCCAGCTGGGCGTTTTCAGAAGAGCACCTGGTATTTTCAGCTGGGAAAAAACACTTTGGTGGACACAAGCCCTTATTCCAGCAGTACCAGTCCGATCTCTCACCGGATCATCACCAAAATTTAATCACCTCTAGGATATGCCAGGGTTCATCTTTAGTGAAAATGTTATGCAAATCCATCCATTAGTTTTTGTGTAATCCTGCTAACAAACAAACAAACAAACAGACAGACAAAACTGATCCAATCACATAACCTCCTTGGTGGAGGTAATAACCTAACCTAATCCTACACCTGTTGGGACCAGACAGGTTCAGGTCAGGCAGCAGAACTCCACATGACTGTTTACAGACTTATCTTCCAAATAAGTTGTCAGTTTGTTTAGATACATCTGACCTCTCACCTATATTGCCTGTAATTTTCTCCAGGGTTTTTGGAAGTTTCTCCATTTCAGTGTTTGTCACTCTAATTAGAAATATGTGGCATTCTAGCAGTCAGATGTAAAGACACTGAATATCAGTTCTTGGGAGGTTAAATCCAAATGTATCATCACAGCATAGGCTTTCAAAAATACACATATGTTGACCTCTATATTGTGAGCCCTTCTTCAACTTCTACGCCTTAAATAACAGAGTTGTGCAAAAATAACTCAAAAGAAGTTTGTCACTACAAGGAAGTGTAATAAGATGCATCCCAGAGACAGTCTGTAGCTCTGATAGTGAATAGTCAGCTTAGAACAGGAGCCAGTCCATATACAGTAAATGGATCCAGTCACAGTTTCATTCCAGAGAACCTCAGCAGTGCAAAGAGAAGTCCCATCAGCAAAATCAAAGATCCACACGCAGATAAACAATGAAATAATCAAATGGTCTTCATGCAGGTGGCTCAGCTGCCACTGACCTGGCATCCTCTAAGTCATATTATTTCAAATGGGACACGTAGTGCTATTAAGGCACCACACAGTAATCAGTCAAAGATTCTGATCCTTATTGGTGTCAATTGGTGCTCCAGCGTTCTACTGTACACAAACCTTATAAAAAATACTCTACATTTCAACAAAATTCAGAATTTCAGATTCCTCATGAAAAAAACTCTAACCAGGTTGCTTGGTAACAAGATAGTTTTGTTTGTAAAGGCCGTAGATTAACTAAATTGTATGATGTGCCATAAAACACAAACCATTTTTACTTCTAGAGCACCTGGCATTCATTTGGAGTTTACAATTTCATAACCGTGAGCACCCAGTTATCCCCATTATTGTTTTTATATTTATTATATCTGTTCTGAATGACTTCTCCTGAAGTCGTTTCTCCTCAATGGCCTTTTTGGTGGTGCACTGACTAAAGTTCAGAATATATGGAAAGCAAATGTTCCAGGGAATTTAAATTGACCATTACTTTTAAGGAATTTACCCAATAATCAGGACCAAATTACATCAATCTTTCCATGAAACGTCAAAGTAAAGCTAAAAGGGGGTTGATTGATAAGTCATGGCCTCAGTTAGAAGATGAGGAATACAGATCTTGTTCCATGCAGCCCAACATCGATGATGCATGGCACAAAGGCATTCAGGAGCATGTCTAAGCCCCATTTGTTAGTTAAATGGAACATGTTATGGGTGCAATGTAAGGCAAAAGGCGCTAAGAAGTTGTATCATTATTTGGGTGTAACATTAATTCATTAGATGGTCATCTCCCACACATCCTTGTGTGTGGAGTAGGTCTAGTGATGCATGCCGATCACAGTCTGCAGATCAGGTCGGCCAGGTCATTATCATTTTGACTAATCCTGACTGGGATGCAGGTGGGTGACATAAGCATGAAATACTCAGGACCCCTGCCACGGGTGCATTTCATTGTAGAAAGAGTTAGAAAGAAGTTATTTGAGTTGTCCTTGTTAACTGCAAGTCTTGTTAATTGCATATCTTAAAGTTGAATTTTCAAATTTAAAATAATGCTTAAAATTCTGAAATTATCAGGGTACCTCCCAGTGAAAGGGAGATGTGTACATAAAGTTTGTAACCATGGAAAAGAAGCAGATAGAAATGATGGACATATATATAATATAAATGTTCCAAAATAGCAAACAGCACCGCTTCAGTACTTGGTTGTTGTTTGTAGAAAGTTTTGCGAAAAAATATCCAACGATTTTTGAGTTATGCTTCGGAAATGAAATGTGACTGACGGAACCCATTCCTATACACCCCCACCCCCCGCCCTCATTTGTGGCGGGGGATAATAAATATCAATCCCGAATAATAATCATTAAAATGGAAAATATTGATGACATCACCTGCAGCGATCCCTCAGCAGCAGAAACCACAAGTGCATGTCCACCGTCTGTGACATTTACCCACGAGGCATAGCAGCTTAATTTCATTAATAATGATTTAATGAATGTTCTGTGTTCTTCTACACTTCAAAAATGTCCCACACACCATCCAGGTTCATACAGTGAAACAGTCCAGGTTCATACAGTGAAAGAGTCCAGGTTCATACAGTGAAAGAGTCCAGGTTCGTACAGTGAAACAGGCCAGGTTCATACAGTGAAACAGTCCAGGTTCATACAGTGAAAGAGTCCAGGTTCGTACAGTGAAACAGGCCAGGTTCATATAGTGAAACAGTCCAGGTTCATACAGTGAAATAGTTTGGAGTAAAGTAGCCGTCCTCCTGCTAAATCCTGAGGCACCGTTAGAGGTGACATCAACATCGTCCATGATCTTATCAATCACCCCTCATATTAGTCCTTTAGACACTGATAAGGTACAAAAATCATATTCATATGCATATGATGGACCACAGCCAGCAGAGCTGTGGTGAACCAGTGGAGAACTGGGCAGATGTCTCGGTGAGTGAGGAGTGTTAGCTAATGAATGGGGTGTTGTTTCACTTCACAAAGTACTGTGCTTATATCTGTGTAAGACAAACTACTTAAAACAGAATTAAACTCAAAACATGTCGTATAAATTAAGTTAAAAAATATCTACAATTTGCTCTTTAAGGCTTTTCAGCCCACCATTGTGAGAAGCACAGGTGGAAACAGACCAAACAACCCAATCTCTGTGCAGCGTTTGGTTTCACGTCCTACTTTCTGCTTTCAGGATAGTCAGTAGGCCAGTATTAGCCTCACATACCAACATCTGCTGGCAGCTGTAACGCTGGGCTGTAAAACTAATACAAGCAGGGAGAGTGTGTTTCTTCCAGTGAGCTGTGTGTATGTGGATTGGTGTGTGCATCCTTTTCAATGTCCACCTCTACGTCGGAGTGTGTCACTGTCCGGGGTATGTGGGGTAGTGTGTCGGGGACAGTGTGTGTATGTCCGGTTGGGACCGTGCATGTGTGTTTGCCAGAGGCAGCGTGGCATGGCGGTTGGAAGGCAGGCAAGTGGAAAGCAGGTCGTCTTCTGCAGCATCACCTACAGACAGAGCAGAAACACAGCTGTTACTGCAGCACAGACAGGTACAATAAGTCCATGAATGAGTTAAAAGTATCACATAAGTACAGACGTTTACATTGTTTGGCTTCCCTCCACAGTTTCCAACTAAAACAGAAATGACTGATATCGTTCTGTGGAAGGCGACGTCTGTTTGATTAGAATACCCTCTAAATCTTTTCCTAAACCAGGAGCCGACATCTCTTATTATTTACACCTGACAATTAGTATCTTTATTACAAACAGCACACTGCTCTGTCAATACAACATAGACACAATAAACTGAGGCAGGAGTTTTCTGTGTTCATTCAGTCTCTACAGTGTGATGTAGGACTCTGTGACGGCATCTTTCACCAGATCACACCTGCTGCTCAACAACCTCTGTTCCATGACATGTCTGCGTGGATCAGCGCAGATGGGAAATGGCCTGTTGTGATTGGTTCAGACTTCACACATGAATGTAAATGTAAAATAAACTAGAAGATGTGTGTCCAAGGACAGAGGCGACCTCGCTACTGGAAAAGCTAAATGTGTGCTGATGTGGACCATAACCTCTATCATAGGTGAATGTGAGCAAACGGACACAAAACATTTGTAAAGTGTCACATGTACAGACAAATGGAGAAGGGGCAAAAAAATGTATATTTTAGTGAATGAGGCAAAACTCCAAAACACATTTACCCTGATTTTGGTGTGTATAACCTTTATCGCTACTATGACTGGAGAAATTAATCCTCTTCTTCACCAACAGTCCAGTCCAGTTCAGTCCAGGTCAGGTCAGGTCAGGTCAGTTAATTTGTTTTATGCTACTTTTTCATTTAATTGGTCAAAAGTTGAGGATGGTACCAATAGAACCTGTCCGTTCTGTCCCATCTCTGTAGAGGTACATACAGTACAATACTGACCCAATACTATAAGGTGGAATTCAAACACCTCAGACCACTGATTGCAGAGTCATCTTGTCATCTGCGCTGTGATTTAACAAGTCTAATTTTTTTATCAGTCTTTATTTGTGCCATCTGCAGCCGTCTGTCAAACAAAACTTTTATTCTTACAACCACATACTGAGAAGGAAACATGAAAAGTGTGTGTGCATACTGAGTGTGAGAGAGTGAGCAGTAGAGGAGTGACCATGAATACGTCCAGAGGTAAATGTTAGTCTGTATGTTGTTTCCCCGGCTGCTGCCAAAGTAAAGTGGTCCCTGCTGAAGCCGTGGTAACAACACTGCCTACGTTTAAAAGTTCCGTCTGGGGTGGAAACAGATCCAGGGTTTAGCTATGCTTATTAGGGTAATATACCAGTAGTACTGTGGTGAAAATGCACCTTTAAATGTCATGGTTTTGCACTACACACGTAACATACAGGATAAAACCTTCATAAGAAACAAATGGACAATGTCTAAAGGCTGGTATGAGGCCTACCTCTGCTGGAGTCCATGCCAGCTTGGCTTCCATTGATGTGGTGCCAGTAGGCAGATCGCGGCAGGATAGCGGTGGGTGTGCAGGGGTAGGAGCCCGGCTCTGAACCCATCGACATCAACTGGGAGTCACACAACACAACATAATGAGAAAAAGAGCACTCAATTAACAATTAACAACGCCTTCCTCTGCCATCAGTGTATCACTGTGTGTGTCAGTGGCGTCAAGTGACCCCTTTCAAATTACACACATCATTTATTCATTTTTAATCTAAAAATATTTACAAGTGCAGCCTTTATTCAAGAGGTGTGTACCACAAAATAACCAAAATAAGGTTTTTAAGCTTACATTGCCTTTACAAGTTTACTGAATAATTAGGGATCCAGCTATTATTATTTGGTGTGAATGAGGCCTACAGGTTATAGCCAGGCTCTCACCCTGCTGTTTCTCTCCATCTCCAGCAGGACCTTCTTGTGATGCTCTGCTATGGCCAACGTAGAGGCGTGAACTCTTTGGTAGATCTGCTCTCCCTCTCTGGTCTGGAAGGTGTAGAGGCCTTCGCCGCTGTCACACATCCTGCATACAACAGTAACTCACTATAAAACCTGTGTGTAAAACAACAGCCTATTCATTGTAATGAAGGGAACCCAGAGTGAGCTCCTGGTCCTACAACACCTCGCTAAACAACGTGGGGATCTCAGGGAGTGATTTACTGTCGTCTGATCCATTTTGATCTCCATGCAGGAGAAATTAGGTGTTTCCTCTGAAGCGTCGCATGAAGCGACTTCCGTTGGTGATGATGACAGCAGCTGATCAGCTGTCTGTCAGATCTAATAATAATAGTAATATAATACAGGGACACAGTGATCCCTGCAGTGTTTCTCACTGTTACCTGTATAATAAACACCTGCCAATGAATAACTAGACTCATATTGTACACTGTGTCCTGCTCAGAGGCGCAGGAACCATCCCTCATGGCAGAATGCATTTATATTATTAATTCATTATTTGAACTGTTATTTTTTGATGGTCTGATTCTGAATTCATTAGTAAATAACATAAAACATGATTATGATGTCTTTTGAATATCTGAAATTGTTCACTGGTCTGAATGTTTCATGGAAAATTGATTAAGTAATTAAAACATTTAAATTAAATTATGTAACATAGAAAACCTGACCTTTTTATCAGCTTCATATGTGACTGAAATGAAATGAAATGAAATATAAATAATATAACTAGTGTTTCTTACTCACAAACAATCTGACTTGTATCCACATCCATAAAAGTTAATTGGGGAAATAAGTTTTTTCTAATAAATTAAGAAAGTTCTTTGTGGTCCTTTTGATGTTCAAACCTAAAATCCAAAAAGGAGACTACAGCACAGACACAGTATATAATCTGTAGATCTCTAAGTCAATCTGCATAATCTGTAAGAAAAATACTGTGTGGACAGGAGCTGTCATGATGATGACATATTTAGGAATGAGGATGCATTAACAGGAAGAAAAAAAACCTATAGGCAATGCATAGAAGAATGGCCATAATTAATAAACATAAGAGGTTCAAACAACTTTGAGCACAATCCAATACATTTTCAATGCTGACGTTACGTTTTTGTGTCACGGTTTGTGGTTCTGTTATGAGTAATAAGTCCGTTTGATTTATGGGCTAACATCTACGTTAATATTCCATAGGTTTTTATGGAGTGACCTACACTTAGCTGAGGTTGTGCTGAAAAATGAAAACTTTATTTATAAACAGAGCTGATTTAACGTGTTAAAAGTTTGTTGTTTATTACACATGTATCCAAGATTTGGTCTTGGAAATCATACATTTCATAATAAACCAGTAAGTCCAGGTAATTTAACTGTTAACTAGATGTGTCGTCTATTGAAATAACATTTACAGATTTTAATGAAACATAAAAACAATGCACTATTGAGACAGAAAGAACCTCAAATGACAGATAATATGATTATATTCAACTGCTTTATGTGGTAGGATTAAACTGGCTTGTACTTCACATGAACTAACATTGGGTTACTGGGTTAACTGGGTTATTATTACCCTTGTGTTTTTCCCTTCCCCAGCTAATTCATCCCTGGTCTCACCGGCCGGCTTCAAAGGTAAAGCGGGTGGCGTCGCGTCCATAGCGCCGCAGAGAGCAGAGCGGCCAGGTGACCAGCTTGGTGCGAGGGTTGTGAATGTCCCACAAGTAAATGTTCTCGTGGGTGATCTGCATCATGCACTCCCCATAGATGTCCAGGTTGGGGCAGGGGAGGAGGAACACGTTGAAACGCTCTGAGGAGACCAGTGAATGGAAAACAACAACGTCAGGGACTTATTTTCAGGGTAGTTTGACTTGT
Organism: Chaunax sp. Z400; assembly: GCA_037577475.1. Classification (NCBI taxonomy): domain Eukaryota; kingdom Metazoa; phylum Chordata; class Actinopteri; order Lophiiformes; family Chaunacidae; genus Chaunax; species Chaunax sp. Z400. The sequence goes on from CM075184.1 coordinate 6,832,415, forward strand.
TTAAGAGATTTCACCAGAAACAGAGAGAAAAAGTCCTGCCCCACCTGTCGCAGGATGTTAGCAGTTCAAAACCTGATGTTCTCAAGTCTAAAGACAATTAATTAAGGAGCATCACAGCAGTCAAAGCCCAAAGCAAGTCTCAGGCCTCATTTGTGTAACATCTGTCTGACAAGTCCATTTCTAAAGCCTTTAGCTCTATCCAAGTCCAAACCTACTCCAGAGGCTTTAAGAAATTCTTTCAGCCAAGTTGAATTCTCTCTAAAAGTTGCCCTTAAAACATAATAATATTCAAATTCATTTTTTCTCCCACATGGGAATATCCTTGGTGGAGCTCGCTTCATTTCAGCAATATACGACATAGACAGGCGGATCTCTGGTCTGTTATGAATGGTGTTTAATGTAAGATGCCAGCACTGAGCTTCAGGAGCAGCACAAAGGAAATGACCCACCGACACTATGGAGGGTCTGGGGTGGAAGCTCCAAACTAAACATGACACCGGCTGTGCTGGATTGTTTAGAAAGAGGACAGAAATCCTGTACCTGTGTGTTCACACTGCACTCCAGCAGCCAGGAGGTCAGGCTCTCCCATACTGATGTCATTGAGCCGTGTACCCAGACACTCGATGGACAGCGTCTTAAACCAGTCCTCTGCCTCCAGCTCTAGGGAAAGAGAGAGCAAGACAGATCACATCAACTCAAATCAAAGTCCTCTCTGAATATAAGAGGTCAAAATTTCACTCAGTCCTGTATAAATTGTACGTTGCAGACAGTTTTATCTCCCTCAGTTGTAATGAATCAGTCGTGATGGGAACAGTTATTGCTGCAGTTCATGGGCAGAGGCTTTAACTACAGCTGTGGTACAGGTGGGACCGGGACATACATCACATACTGTATGTCAGTAAATATAGAGAGTGAGTGCAGCCACATCAGCAGCCTGTAACATTCTATGCAGGACGAGACTCCGGTGTAAAAGTTACTTCTGGCTTTTTAACACAACAAGAAACAACAGCTGGAATGACTGAAGATTCCTGACGTTTTGTCATCACAGTGAGACAAACAGAGAATGTGATCCATGCACACAGAAAAGCAGAAAAGCATCATCCAAAGTGAGGCACGAACTCAATGGGAAGACTGTGGAGCCTCCTTCCACATTTAAGAGTAGGCTTAAACTTTCCTTTTTGATAAAGCTGTTGGGTTCGAGTCCCGACCTGAGCCGGGTCTGCTCAGAGGTTTCCTGTTGCCTGTTAAAAGGCAGCTTTTCTCCTCACCACCGTTTCCATTGACTCTAACCAAGATAAATTGCTCTATTGCCTCACACGTCTCCTGTTGTGATGGTGTGGTGGACATTGTCTCTTTGAATGTGTTGCTACAGATCACCTCGTCTCCACTCCTTCATCACTCCTCTGCAACCTCAGCATCTATAACTGTCTTTATAGACACGGTTCAGTGCATTTGTCCATCATTTAGCAGGTATCATATTCACATGTGGCTGCGAAGGACCCATCCTGTCCATTATACTTATTTCAGTGAGGCAGTTACTGAAACCACCTGTTCCAGTCCCATTGTAAGTCAATGGACTAACATCATTTTAGCCTGACGATGACTTGGGGAAAAGAAGACCAGGTTAGTAGGTATGTGTGAGACACACAGATGATGTGCCTTTGCAGTCCTTTTTTAATCCTTTTAAACATCTCAACGTACACATGGCTCACATTAATGGTTCTGAATTCCATTTGACAATGTGGATGATGTCAGAGACAATCTGTGCATTACTATTGTGTAGGATTGAGTGTGAAAACGGTGTGAAGCCATGTATGTCGGCACATCTCCCTGCCTGAATAATACATGGTTTAAATAGCAGGAAAAACACTGCACCACTGACTTTAGACCAGGTCAATGCTTCAGTCACTTTCTGCTGCCTCAAGATAGCAATTTGCACACAATGCTGCAGACCACACCTCATTTTAACAGCAAAACGCACAGGGACACACAGATGGACACAAATACCTGTGTCATGACACTCAGATGTACCCTATGTGTGCATATTCAAACCTTGATGGCATTGTGTTCATTATCTGAGTAGGATGTGTTTTTAAATGTTGAGGGTGAGTTTAGAATCAATGCAGCACTGTGAATCTCTCTCTCTCTCTCTGTGTGTGCGTGTGTTTCCATACATTACCTGAATCACAGGTGAAGGTGCGTGAGGTGTCGTCTGTAAAGATGATAGCCACTGCTTGTCTCTTGGTATCTCGAGGCAGCCGTGTGATGTTCTTCACGTTGCTAATCTCTGTCACCTGGGCAACAGATTGAAGGTGAAATGGTTAACAAGTGGAAGGCGGGGCTCGTTAACTTGGAACTGTTTGATTACAGAGATGACACCTATAGTAAAGTCTCACTGTGAGGTAAAGACTGTGTGAACGTGGAGGTTATTATTCAAGCTGAAATAGCAGCCGACTTGTTGGTTCATTGGAGAGGAGTAACTTACACTGAAGATACCCCAAAATATGCAGCTGGATTAAACTGCTGAAGACACAGTAAGTGGTGACCATGATGTGAATTCCTGGATATTAATCATAGATCAGAGACTTCTGCAGTGGCCCCACTAATATTTTTGGACTAACGTAAAAGATCACATGACAGATGATCACTAGTGTGAGAATCTAGAAGGTATAGTAAATCAGCGAGGCAGTGTAGCCTGCTATTTTTATTTTATTTATTTAGCTTATTTGACAGGGACAATGCTCAATAAATACAAATATAGCTCTAAGCTCATTTTCATCTGTCATCCCTGGGCGGTAGGCAACAGTAAACAACGTGGCAGCTAGGCGGGTGTCAGTAAAACTTCAGAGACAATTAAAGTATAAAGTATATATGTATATATAAAGTATAGTAAAAATACATACACACACAGTGCAGTTACAATCTAAAATGCAACATTACATATGAGAGAATGAGGATCAATAGGATAAGAAAAAACAAACAAACAAAAAAACACAAATTTCCATCACATACATTGTCACATTCATTCTCACCTGCACACACACGCACGCACGCACGCACACGCACACACACACACACACACAGTTAAAGTTAAAGCAGCAGCTAGCAGCTTGTGTGTTACAGTTGCCATCCACTGGTAAGAATGAGGCACTGCAGGGCTCCTGGTATATTTTACATCTGCCAAGGAGTTGGTGTCATCACCATTTGGTTCTGTCTGTTAGTAAATGATCACAAGTGATTTCAGTGAAATTTGTAGTGAGGTGACCTTTGGAATGAGGAAGAGGTGATTATAAAGATTATTGTGAGACAATAATAAGGCAGTTTATGTTACATTTTAGCAACATTTTAGCATTTAAACTGTGAAATACTGGAATTTATGTAAATGTTTGTCCTCTTTTCTCCATTCTGTCTTATCCAGCCTCCATTTTTGATGTTTGTGTTCTCTTCCTTTCATAATACTTCTTGTTTTGTACATGTATAAATTGCTCTGTAAGAAATTATACTTTGTGATGTCACAAAACCTGTTTATCTGTTGTGTTGCTGTAGATTGAGATTAGATTTGTATTTAATTGGGTTATAAAGTACAACGAAATATGGGCACCCTACTGTCATGTATCTGATCCAAGTTTTTTGGTTCCTTTTAGTTTGAAAGGTTTATGTCATTATATTTTGCCTCCATTTCCTGTTTTATTTTGAAATGTCTATTTCCATGTTTTTGCTTTGAATTTCCTGTGTTTTTCTTGTGATCTGCTTTATCCTTATGGTTTCTCTGTCTGTGTTTGGTCTTCTATGTTTTTAGTTCCAGGTTGCTTTCTTTCCTCTGTGTTTGTTTGCTCTGTCTTGTTAGTTTATTATTGTCTCCTCCTTGTGTCTTCCCCTTTAATTTATTTTCCCTCCAGTGTGTGATTGTCTGATTGTCTCCACCTCCCTGTGTCACCTGTTTGTCAATCCCTAGTTATCCTAGTGTATTTATTCAGTGTGATTCCCTCTGTGAGTTGCCAGTTTGTTGTCAATGTCTTACCTCACCTGTTTTCCAGTGTTCCCAGTGTTTTTTCCCGGTGCTCCTCCTCTTTCTGTTGTATTTTGCCTTTTTTTGGATATTGTTTCTGCCTTTTGTTTTGGATACTGTTGTTTGCTTTGGACAGCATTTGTGGGGGGGTTTTAACATTGGACTGTTTGTTGTTTTGTTTTTGTTTATAAAATTCTTGAACTGCACTCTGCCCCCTGTGTTGTCTGCATTTGGGTCCAGTACTTTGTGAAACCTGACATCTACAGCCAATTAGAATCATGTATTCAGACCAAAAATCACATAACATTCATGCTGTAGCTGGATGAGCCCCTTTACCTCCTTTAACTGGGGCACCACCCAGAGATTCTGGAAGATTAATTTCAAATCGCTGATTTAATTAATCAAATTATCAGTTTTATATCTGAAAATGTTTAATTGTCAATCTCACTGACATCCGTTTTCTCAAAAAAAACAAGGAACAGACAGGTCAACATGAAATAACTTATTTAAATTGCTTTTTTTAATTGAGTTGAATAAATGGATTAAACAAGCCTCTGGAAACACTTCTGTTGTGTTGTGGTATTTGCAGTGTGTTCTCTAAATGCTGTGCATGTGTTGTCAAATTGCCGTTTTCTTAATTTGCTTGTGTTTTGTCTATTTGCATGTGTTTTCTTAAGTTGCAGCACGTTTGCCCCTGTAGTGAACCCAGCCAGACTTTGGTGAAGCGGACTGATGTTTCCAGAATCTATTTTATGTTCAACCTTCAACCTTATTTTGAACACAAAAGCATTTCCTTCCTTTTCCTTCAGAAAACACTGTAAGAGCTGCAGATGGATAAATAAAATAAAATGAGCTCTTACAAGCATAAACATTACCTGAATGCTATTTAACCACACATGTGAACGTCAATCACATATTCACTCAGATATAAACCTGTCAAAGTAACATGAAAAGCTAGAAAACTTATTCATTTAACCTTCAGTGCATTAGCTAATGTCAGCATGGCTAAGACAACGTGTCCTAACATTTCACTAGTTAATTAAGATAACATGTCAAAGAACACAGTTATAATATACATAAATGAGTTGAAGCACGTTTTTTACAAACATAAGTCAATCACCTGACGTTCTTATGTGAGCTCCCTGTTTCAACAGAAGTACTTCAAAATAAAAAAAAACAATACAAAAAAGCGCTGTCAAAATAAGGGCTTGCAGGAAGTAATTAGCTTATCTATAGACCCTTCATTAGGGTCATTTACAGCCCCTATGGGCCACCGTAGATAACCTCATAAAGAAGATAAGGAAGGTTTTACCTATGAGTTATATAATAGTTCATTCACAGTCAGTCAGGTCTGCTTTTGCTGCATCCAAAAAATAAAACAAAGCACAAATAAAGTGACTCCACATGTTCCAATGGTCCACTGGTGTGTTGAAGCACTATGAGTGAAGGACTGCAAAAACCAGTCTACAGGTGAAGGAGAGATGATGGTGATAAAAGCTAAAGAAGAGTGAGTGTGAAGAAAAAGAAAAGGACTCTTACTGAGCTCTTACTGCCTTCTTCACACACACACACACACACACACACACACACACACACACACACACACACACACACACACACACACACACACACACACACACACACACGCAGACACACTTACTTTGGGACAGACTCTGATGTAGGCGGACTTCTCATCAGGGTATTTCTCCAGACGACGAGGGCCTTTACTGGATGACTTCTTGAACACCAGCCAGCAACGTCGATAGATCTGTCAGATACAGGCAATGCACACACACACACACACACACACACACACACACACACACACACACACACACACACACACACACACACACACACAGACACACACACACACACAGGTTTTGATCATCCATCATAGGTAGTTCTGTCACTGAGAGGTGGGGTTAGTGGTAGTTGTCTCTGTCCTTGTCTGTCAGAATGTGGTCTTAAGGAGTGTCACTTCCTTTCTTTCCTGGGTGAGTCCTAAGGTTGGACTGAGGGACAGTATTTTTGCACAGCTGATACTTTAATCCTGAGCTGTTAAACTTCAGCTAACATAGTTCTGTATTTGGTTTATTATTTCCTCTTTTATTTTGAAAGTTCTCTTCCCCATGTTAGTGTTTTTACTTCCTGCTCTTGTCTGTTTCCTGTCAGAATTGTTGATTGTTTTCACCTGTTCCCTCTTATCTCTGTATAGTCTGTGTGTTTCTGCTCTCTTTTACCAGCTCGTTGTGTTGAGATTTTTGGATTTTCTTGTGTTTTTCCTGTTTTATGGACTTTGGCTCAGTCACGTCTTTATGGACACATGTTGTTTTTGCCCGTTTTTGTTATCAAACCATTGAACTGCATCCAATAGTCTCTGCCCCTTGTGTCTGCATTTGGGTCCGTATCCTCTTGTGCTGAAATGTAACACCAGCCTTGGCTATTGTTGTTCCTTGTAGCTGATTCTGGAGCTGTAACGAGGTCCATTATCGGTAAATGTTGTGGAAAAACAGCAGAGTTGAGGCCTTTTGCTCGTACATCCTTCTCCACTTGTGTAAGGATCCTATCTGGTAGCTTGTTTACCCACAGACTGTGAATGTCTGCTGGTACAGACCCATCTTATTTCAGCCTGGTTGGTTCTGATGTTCCCCAAAAACAGTTGGTTCTTAGCTGTAATGTTCGTAATTTCGGGGGTAGTCGTTCCTTGCCCTTTTTGTGTTGTGATAATTGTGCCTTAGTAACAAATTTGGTAACTGTGGTCTTCCAACAAATGAAGTCTTAGCTCGATGCGCAAAAAAATAATCTCATCTTAATCAGCATAAACAAATAAAATAAAATCTACAGGTGTTTACAGGTGTTTATTTCAACAAACGCAAACATGGCGGCTGCAGAGCTTCCATTTCCAAAAAATCCGCAACAACAGAAAAACACAGCGAGAGAAAAAGAGAGGTTAAAACACTCTACTTTCCTGACTGACCCTGGGTTCACCCCAAATACTCCTCCTCCTCAGGTGAGTGTGAAGCAATTAAAGGTGCACCATTACAAGAAGCACCAAACATATAATAATATATATAATCCTGTGTTTCTACAAATGTAGTATGAATGAAAATCTATCCATCTAAAGGATGCACTGAATATTTTAAATACAAGTTATAAAAAATCATGATTTATTGCAATACTGTTGTAATGAACTTAAATAATTTTACCTTAATTAGTCAAACATCAATAAACTGCTTTTAGGCTCCTAGAATAACGTCCTCTAAGACTCTGCTGGGTTGAAGTGCTGCCGGTTTCTGGAGGGTCTGGTCGATCCTGTAAGAGCTTCAGTTTTAAAGAGGACCTGTCTTGTTCAGTAGCTGGTTCTGTGCCTCCAGTCATATTTGTTCTGTTCCATGTTTGACGGCAGACCCAAACTGCAACCTGTTAGGAATGAGTCTGTGTTGTCTGAACCTTGGGTTGAAAGGGAGGTGATTTCTGTAGTCCATAAGTCTCCATTGACATCCTCTCATATTCCTGCACCAACGGTGTTCATCCCAAAGTGCAAGACAACATGTTGGTGTCGATTCTAATTCATCCAGGCCGTGGTAGTCCTTGAAAGTTGAATCAGAACCAACTGGACTTCTATTTAAGGTTTGAAGATGTTTCACCTCTCATTCAAGAGGCTTCCTCAGTTCTAACTTGAGGAGATTCAGGTATTTATTCACATGCTTCAAGCTGACCCACCCGCCACTATTGTGGGTCTTTAGGGTCATTGAGGACACAAGCAGTTTGTTTACCTACTGGATCATCATGTGAGTCTTTAGTCCCGTTAACTCTTTGAATTCATTGACTGCATTCTTAATCAGTGGGAGGTTGTTTAAGGAGGCATGAGGGTTCTAAACCCTTCCCTTTGCCCAAAGGGTGATCAATATACAGTAATTGATTACACTCAGAGGACTGTGGCAGGAAAAACAGGGTGTTGTGTTGAGACATTAGGGATCTTTAAGATAAGCTATACTTTATTGTCCCTGTGGGGAAATTCTTTCTCTGCATTTGACCCATCCCTGAGGAGCAGTGGGCTGCCTTTACGGCGCCCGGGGAGCAGATTGGGGTTCAGTATCTTTGCTCAAGGATACAGCCACAGCCATAGGTACATGAACCTGAGGTTGGTATCCAGTGTAAGCTGGGAGTTTGCATGTCTGGCCCTTTTTCCTTTCACTTTGTTGTTCCTGTTGAGATAAATGAAGCTTGACTGTGGTGGTCTATCTGACCTGCCTTCAGGAGGGCCTCAGCTGTGCAAAGTCATCTTTGCCCTGAGGATGCAGAGATCCTCCCTTTTTTACCTCTCTGTGTAATCATGTTCTCTATCTGTCTCTTGCTTAGCTTTTCACTTTTAAACTCACTGACTGAACCTGCTTGCCCTACAGGGCATCCAAATGTTTCACTAAGACAAACCTGTGGCTTATTGAGGGAAATTCAGCATCGGGTAGCAAAGACTTCAGTTCTATGGAAACTTTGTTTTGGTATTTTCAGCCACAAAATGCTGATAAGCTCACTGTATGCTAACCGTACAGCAGCAAACAACAACACGCACAGCTGAAAACTATAGATGGTGAACATAAGGCCCTTTTCCAATGAGGCACTTCCAGGGCCGGTTCCAGGCCAGAGCCTAATTTGGAACCAGTTCTTTGTGTTTCCATCGCTGAAGAACCGGCTCTCGGCCCTGAAAACTGGTTCCAGAGTGGAACCAAAGCGTTGATGGTGCCAGAAAAAAGAACCGGGATTATCCTAACTAACCAAAAGTTTCTGACTGCCATTTTTAAAGAATATGAGTTTGTGCAATGTATATTCTACCTTATTTAAAGATAAAAAAACAAGAGCTTCATTCCGGACGTGAAATCAAAGCAGAAGTGATCTGTCAAACTGTCTCCTTACACTGTGGTTTTCGGCTGAAATTCAAATTGGAGGAAATACCAACAGAAAAGCCAGTGTTGGAGCGAATACATGGCAACATGCCTGCAGCAGGTTATGATTGTCGAACAGATTAGCCACAAACTAAAGAAGCTGAAAAGGAGTAAATGGACCAAAAGAAGGACCTCCAGTAAATTGAAATTTGTCAGCCACACTGAAACATGCATTTCGACATCACCGACCTGGTCCTCAACGTCAAACCAACATGTCCGCCCACCGGGGCCCTCAACTCGTCAACAGTAATGCAGGAGACGGTGGATGACACACTATTTCAAAGTGGTAGGTTTTATTTTTCAAATGTTTCGTCTTGTTGAAATTAGTGGCTATGTTTGTTTGGATAATGTTAGCTGACCAACAGCTAGCTTGCCAGTTATCTTGGTAATAAGTACAACAACAGGAGGACACACACAGCTCTAAATGAATTCTAATGTTGCTCTGTATCTGCTGCATTTATAAATAAGTAATGTTTTTCTAACACATTGTAATAACTATCAATTGATAATGTGGTAACGTACTGTTAGCAGCTTGTTCACCTTACCACAAGAGGCCAAAAAGCAATGAATGCTGCTTTATCTTTGTCCACAACTTTAGCAGTCTTTTGTTGCCCTTGTCCCAAATTTTCTGGGACTGAATTTTTGTATGAATGGCGCCATAAAAAGTTTATAGTTTATACCGTACTTTCTCAAATAAAAACCAGTACTCACGTAAAAGCCGGCTCTGATAATGCTGGGGTCGTAGTCGCCATCTAACAATTAAGGCCAGACCCAAAATATGGGCAAAGACAAGGGTGGATAAACTCCTGCTGCCTGTCATATAATGTGGATGATAATTAAGCATAATGTACATACATTTTTGCAACTTAAATAAATAAATAAATTCAACAATGTAATGATGCAAGTTTGTATTTGTAGAAACACGTCAGCAGATGGAAGTATCTTCATTTGAAGTACTGTTATCCTCCAGGTCCCATGCAGTAAGAGTGACGAAATTTTCCACGAAACATTTGGGGAGAGAACTTGAGCAGCATGGTTCTCAGACAGACTGATTTCAAATTCAATAAGAGACTTTTGAAGTATGCAGGGGAAAATTCTGAATATTGACCCGAGACAAAACGGCTACTGGAAAATAAAAACAGTGTGACCTGCTATTGGCTGAAAAAACCTGAGAGACGTCTAGCTGAGGGTGGGAGGAAGAGACGAGGGCTTCATGGTGGATTTACTGAATGTGGGACAAACGTAACGGAGAATCAAGAAAAAGAAGTGTTTAAAAAATAAAGTGTTGGACATCTCCTGTTCAGAGCATGTTGGAGACAAAATGCTTGTGGCTAACAGCACAAAGGCCTCTGTGATACCTGTACTGCATGTATCAGTACTGAGTATTGAAATATTTACTTTACATTTATCAATATTGCATTCATTTAACAGCTGAATAATGCAAACCCATAATGGATGTCCCGTTATGGACGTGCTTGAAGTTTGAACACACTTCTCTTTCCATTTATGGATACTGGATACAGTAAATAATCTGTTAAACTGCACCTGGGAAGTAGCCGGGTCACATTTCATGTAATGGAAACTGTGGCACCAGATCAGTGCAGAGACTTGTGTGCTTGTCAATATCAGTCCAACACTTTTTTCCAATACTGGCAGCAGTATATGAACAACCCTATTCACATTTCGACGGCTCAACTCCTTGGCCCAGAAAGACCAGCTCTGCTCACCGAGACACTTGTTACTGCGAAGGAAATCAAGAGAGCTGAGGCGAGGAGTTCTCTTGGAAATAGATGATGCCCTCAGATGAAGTTTTTATTGGGGCTTGATGCAGGTTAAGAAGACTTAAAGATGTGCAAAACAAATGTCAACAAGTGAACAGTAGCAGCATCATCGTCAAATCTGCCTTCGTGAACAGGGCGTATATAAGGCCCAGGTTCTCACATTATGAATGTAACCTATGCCCTCCTTCTATTGGGTAGTTAAACCACAACATGGGGTAAATACACTAAATAAAAACTGTAAGTCTTAGGGGTTTTCTGCATTTCAAAGTGCTTACGGAGATTCAATAGATTTCTTCTGGGAAAATAAAGGGGCCGCCTGCGTTTGCAAAAGAGTGAAAGTCTTATTTTGGCCTTGCAACCATGTTATACAAGCTGGTCTAGTGGTAACGATGGTCAACCCTCATGCAGATGACCCAGGTTCCAATGTCACGGTTGTGACAGGTGAACATCTGATTTAATGAAGGAAACTTCCTTAACAGTTTGCTCTGCTTTTAGGGACGGACATCAGTGCAATGGATTTGATTTGGTTTTTCACCACCTGGGACAAATTAGACAGGATATGAAGTGTGGATTTATGGGAATAACGATGATGATCTTATCATCATCATTATTCCTCAAACATCTAACATTTAAGCAGAATACTATTTTAGCAAGTTGTGTCTGAAAGGGCCAATAATGTTTATATCTGGGGTTGTGACACCTGGAACTCCAACGCCAGGTACAAATCAAAGTTGTGAGCTGGATGGAGATCTCTAAAATACTGGTTGTCTCTTTTGTTGGTGGCTTGTTTAAATATCACAGCGGAGAGACTATCATACAAAAAGTCCAGTTTATGAAAGGGACTATTTACACACTACAATGTGTTTAAAATTTTAAAAAAAACAGGATCCAGGTTTTAAAAAAACTGGAATCAACCCAAAGAAAAAATATTACTATTGGATCAAAAACCAAACGTTTAGGTACCTATGAGTCATTTAAACACCAAATATATCGAAAAAATAGAACCAAGGTTAAAAAATACTGGAGTACCCCTAAGAAATATTTTAACATTAGTCGTCTTGTCATGAGTCTCTTATGGTTTAATAGTGTTTTTTGTGATTGATCTGACAAATCATTACAGAAAACACACAAACACACACACACACACACACACACACACACACACACACACACACACACACACACACACACACACACACACACACACACACACACACACACACACACACTCACCCCCAGCTTGCGGCTGCGCATGCGTACGTAGCCCTGTTTGACGATGTCATTGAAGTTGGAGGCCATCTTTGGGGGGCAGTAGCCTGCTGACCGTCCTTGTGGAGACCATCCAGATGTTTCTGCCCTCCTCAACCAATCCCTCGTTTTCCGTTCCCACCTTTGCAAAACTCCTGGCTTATTTGTCCTGTGTGTCCTCCTCTCTTTCACTTTCAAGCCCGCCTTTCTCCTGCAGGACTGTATGATGTCTTCCAGTTTCAATCTATCCTCAGGTCCATCTCTCCTCTCTCGTGGAGCTCCTCACAGCTACCATCCTCCTTTTTCTCCTCCTTCTGTTTCCCTTTGTTCTCCTCAGCTGGATTTGTTTCTCCTTGCTCTCTTGTGTTTTTCCTTTACTTTGTCCTTCTTCCATTCACTTTTCACCAGATGGGTCTTCTCTCATCACCCTATGTGGCATTTCTAAGAAGAGAGAGAGAGAGAGAGAGAGAGAGAGAGAGAGAGAGAGAGAGAGAGAGAGAGAGAGAGAGAGAGAGAGAGAGAGAGAGAGAGAGGCAGAAATGGATACGTATATAAATATATATATTATTCATAGAAGAGTGAGGAGCACAATATTATCGTCCATTATTCATGCTGATGGAACATTCTGTTATTAAGGCTGAGCAGCCGGTCATTGTGCCATAATTCACTGTATACTGTATGTTTTTTTGTTTGAGACTGTTTGAATGTGAGCACACGTGTGTGTGTGTGTGTGTGTGTGTGTGTGTATATGTGTGTGTGTGTGTGTGTGTGTGTGTGTGTGTGTAGTGATATAAAGCTGTAATTCTCTACAAAGGATTCAGATGAGCTGTCATATATTAGGAGGTGTAGGATCCAGGAAATCTGAAGGTATCTGGTTTGGTCTGTTCTCAGAGCCGTAACCATGAGGCCACACTGTTTATCCCCTGCTTCCAGCTGGTTAACGTTCCATTTCAAAAACTTCATCCTTTATTTTCAGCATGTCCTCAGGTGTCCTTATTTGTTAAAGATGCACTCATCTGGTTTTTTGTACAACTGCTCAAAACGAATGAAGGGAACACTTAAATCATACATCAGATCTTGATGAAGGAATTATTGAAGTTGAAAATCTTTACTGATGTACTTTGTGTAATTTGTTGAGAACAAAATGACGTAACAACAGTCAATGGAAACCAAAACCATCAACCATTGAGGCCTGGATTCAAAATCACACCAAAAATCAAAGTGAAAAATTTAAATCACAGCCTGATCCAACTTGCATGAATTTCATCATCAACTCATAATGTGACTCAGGAGTGTGTTTGGCCCCTTCCTGCCTGTATGCACTCCTGACAACGTCTGGACATGCTTCTGATGAGTCAGCGGATGGTGTCCTGGGGGATCTCCTCCCAGACCTGGATCAGGGCATCAGTGAGCTCCTGGACAGTCTGTGGCGGTACTTGGCGGCATCGGATGCACCGATACATAACGTCCCATAGGTGCTCAATTGGATTTAGGTCAGGGGAACGTGAGGCCAGTCAATGGCATCAGTGCCTCGTCATCCACAGGAACTGTCTACACACTCTGGTCATATGAGGCCGGGCAAAGTCCTGCACCAGGAGGAACCCAGGGCCCGCTGCACCAGGAGGAACCCAGGGCCCACTGCACCAGGAGGAACCCGGGGCCCACTGCACTAGCGTAAGGTCTGACAATCGCTCTGAGGATTTTTAATCCTTTTACCAAACAGCAGTCAGGGTACCGTTGGCTATGACATGGAGGTCTGTGCGACCCTCCAAGGATATGTCTCCTTAGACCATCACTGATCCACCACCAAACCAGTCATGCAGGATGATGTTACAGGCAGAGCAGTAATTTTCATTTAAATGCATTAATGTTGTCGCACTATAACCAAAAACCTGTTTAATATAGAGTTAACTTGCATTTTAATATAAATTATCTCAGATGCACAATGTCATCAGGGTTTTTTTCTAGAAACATTCATTTTGAGGGCTGGAGGGAGCAAAGCGACTGAGCTGGAGGTAATGGTGCAGCTTAGAGCTTTTTAAAATATGAGGTGCAAATGAAGAAATCTGAGGTTACCTGAGGGTAATCTTCTTGTAATGTTGCTGAAAGGTGAGACAGTAAGTTTAAATATTAATATCAAACACTTGCACTTGCTGTCTTCACACGCCGTCTTCGCGCACATGTGCAAACTGCGT